>JAPKLW010002641.1:40730-73887 GCA_026898455.1 Plectranthus barbatus
TATGCAATTATGTATGGGCTGTCTCCCTCTCTACTCTAATCTCGGCCCAACGCCAGAGTCCAAAACTTAATTTTATAGATTTTCAATTTAAATTTTCGTGATAAGGTTCGGTAACAATTAGAAATAAAGGACGACATGAAAAAAAGAAAAAAAAAAATTGCCGATTGCCAAGATTGTAACTCATATGATATATCCCAGCTCGCGACGCAAAGTATAAAAATATTTGTGTTAATGTTTGAAAATAGCCAAAATTATTATTTGAAAATCTTAAATAGCCACTACTATAATCTCATTCAAGAAATAACTAAAATTATATAAATTGTCAGAATTGTCCCTACTTTAATCTAATATTTAGAATGTTTTGTATTTTACTAATTTCTAATTTTTTATATAATCTTATTTTATTATTACTCAATTTGTTGTAGAAAAATATATTTGACTAATTCTTGCCTTTTCACTTTTAAAAAATTACATTTAGAAAAAACAAATAAAAAATTAAAACAATATAATTCGAGATTGAAATGATTTATTATTACCGATTTGTGAGAATATGTAATTTCATTTCACAGAAATTTTATTAATTTATTTTCACACAAAGTATAATGAAATCATAAATGAAAAAATAAAAAATTTGTCCTTTGCTGCTTCGTTTGCAAACAGACTTCGTTTGTTTGCTTTATTTGTGATTTACACTTTTAAAAAAAAATCTTAGTTTAATCTCATTTTTTATGTGCAATACTAATTCTATAAATAATCTCAGTTTAATAGAATTTTTAAAATAATTTTGCCGATAAATTTTCGCAACATCAATATATAATATTTGTGATTTTGTTTGTCGACTTATATAATAATTGTTATTTCAATAAATATATGTGACTTTGTTTGCGACTTCCATAATTTATTTCCGAATCGTTGAATCATTATTTTCTTTAAATTTGTTTTTATAATAATTTTAATGATAAATAAAACAAAATCTATATAAAGATTTCAAAATTGCTTTAAGACCATTTACGCCTAATTTGTATTGCATTACATGTATTTGATTAAATTTTATTAACTACTAAAAAATTCATAAACATTTCAGAAAAATGAAGAATTTTGTTCTTTATTTGACTGATTATTAACATATGAGATAATTATATTTAAAAAGTAAGACATTTTAAGAAAATGGCTATTTAAAATTTTTTTATAAGGAAAATGATTATTTAAGATTTTCATTCTTTAAATAATATAAAAATGTAAGTCTACAACGGTCTTTTTTTTTACTTTTGCTGATACTTCTGTCCTAAAAGCGGCGAGAAATCGTCGGAAGCACGCCTTTGGAAATGGAGTTAGTTTCGGTAGAAAAAGTTGAGCAAGTCAAATTAGACCAAAAGTCGTAATTATTTATTTTCACAGGGCATAGGGGGGGACGATTATTAATAAATTCGCAATAAACTAATATTAGACATTAAGTGGCATTTGTTATAAGTATATTTATTTATTTATATATATATATATATATATATTAGACATTACTTAAATTTTTTAATTGATAGCATATTTGAATCCTTTATTTGTAAAGATATAATAAAAAATAATAAAATTGCTCCCGGTTTTCTTCTTCACTTACAATTTTTCTCTATTGTATTTATCAATCACGGCAGCATTTTTTTTTCCTCCATAAATCGGAAATGATATGTTGGTCCCCATTTTTTAGAGGAATTGGAAGTTGTATAGCCGAAATAACTCTTTTTAGTAAGCTTGCATTAATCTAAACTGATGGTGAGGAGTCAATTTAGTTTATCAAATCTTAGTTCGATTTTGGTCCAAATATGTTTAATGTAAGTTTTCAATATATATAAGTAAGCTTAGAAAATGAAAGCAATAAAAATGACAAAGATTATAGTAATTCAAACTCTAAAGGTCCTATCACACCGACATATATTTTTCCAACCCTCGTGCCGTCGACGCCCTCTCCAGCCTCCGCCCACGCCCACGTCGACGTCGTTGACACCCTCCCTGCCCACGCCGCTGCTGCTTGTTCTACACCCCAGCCCGCAGCATCGCAAGATTAATATTGCAAGCTTAAGGTATTTTTTCAATCCTTTTTTTTTTTTTTGCTTTTTTAGTTGTTGCTTTTATTGATTTATATTATTATTGATTAGTTTTATTTTCATTTATAAATATGTATGATTAATAATTTTGTGGATGACTTGATGTGCAGTAATAATTTATAATTTTAATTGTCTTCGTAGTAATGATTATTGGCGGATCTAGGAATTTATAATTGGGGATACAATATAGAAATAAAATTAAAATGAGGATACATTATGTGAAGATATCTATAATAATATGTGAAGATATATATAATTAATAATAAAAATACATATATAATAAAAATAAAAAATAAAATTTGGGGGTACAGTGGTACCCCAAGTTATAATGTAGATACGCCCCTGATGATTAATATTTTGTTGATTAGAAGATTGCACTATCATTCTTCATAATATTGATATTTTGTTATGCAATTAACAACTTATTCAATGTTCAGAATTTTAATAACAAATTACAATATTTATGTAAAAAAAAAAAGAGAATAATACTAGGTTTGAAAACCCAGACAATGTCAAAGCAACCTGATCTTCGAGCCTTCTTCCAAAATAAAGCAAAGATAGACATGACATCTACGTCGATTCCAAAAGATACTGAGATAAATTACATTAATAATGAATCAGACTTGAGTCGTCCACGTATTAGTAGTGCATCAGTAGAAGTAGAGGGGGAAAAATCATTATATGATGTCGAACTTCTTCCTCATGATCCGGGGAAATGAATGAACATAATGGATTACCTTCCGGACCAGTGGCGAAGGCAGGATTTGTGGTTCGTGGGGGCTATACTTCATTAGCTCGATTTTAGAGATGTCAAATAGATCAACCTATCGAAATTTTGGGTTAGTCCTATTAAATTGCAGGTTAATGGATTTAGGCCAAATTTTCATAATTTTTTTTTCAAGTTGAAGATTCTCTACTTTAACTCTATTATTTCGGTTTTCAATCTTGTTCATTTGGCTTTCTTGAACCAAAAATCTTAAGCGAACTTTGAAACTTACTAAATTCAGTTGTGGCCTATGCATCCTATATGACTGACAAGGGTCTTTGGCAAATATTGTATCCTCAATTCATCTCTAATATCAGCAAGATAATTATTAAATGATTTTTGCAATGCCAATTCAATCTATATCGGAACTATTTTTCTACTATTAGTGCTATTCTCATTGTTATTAAAACTCAAATTGTTTGTACTTGAAGCCACAACATTCGATTTGGAATCCTTTTGAAATTTTGAAAATATTTTTTCTAATGTCATTTTTTCCTAAATAATGAACAAACATTTCGATATAGTGAATTGTATAATCACAGTTGATTTGCACTATATTAGTTCATAAAGCATTTAAACTTATTATTACAATTTACAATAATTAACAATTACAATTCAGTTTACAATCTAACCAAAATTACAAAATAATTAATAATCACAATTCATATAATAAATAGTTAAAATTTATAATAAACTTACAAAATAATGAGTAATTGAAATTTTACAAACATGTTATAATTAACAATAGTAATTTGACATATTAATAATAATCATCATAATTTTTAAATCACATCACATTAACGATGTTGAATGTAATTGTAAAATATTAAAATTTAAAAGGAAAAAATAAAATTTTCTAACTGAATGTAATGGTTTTTTTTTCTTCTTAGTTTAATTTATAATATAATTTGGGATGGCCCAACTAAACTCTATCTCTCCATTTAGTATTTTGATTATTTATTTTTGTGGGGTCGGTAAAAAAATAAATTAGATCATTGTGTATATTTTTTTTGGGTGATATACATATAAATTAGTAGAATTCTTTTTCGTCGTGGGGTTCGGCGCCCCTCTCAGCCCAGGGCTGGCGCCGCCCCTACTCCGAACCAACGAAATGCAGTAAAAAGATCATATATTCTTAAGAAATCTTTTCGGCCAAAAACTCATGATTTCCCTCAAATAGATCTTGGAGGTATGCGTCGATTTAGTGTATCTTGGTTCAAAAAATATGACTAGCTTGAATATAGTATTGAAAAAGATGCAGCATTTTGTTTTGTTTGTTTTTTGTTCAAAAATGAAATTGAGATAAATGCTGGAGGAGATGCATTTGTTAATGATGGATTCAGATCATGGAATAAGCCTAGTAGATTTGAGAAGCATATGGGTGGAGTTAAAAGTGCCCATGATATTGCCTATGAGAAATATGTGAATTTGAGAGACTCAAAAAAAAAAAAGATCCATAATGCATATTTTGGATAATGCAAGTGATGTGATTCGAAGTGAATATAAAACTCGCTTGAAAGTTTCACTTTCTTGCTTGAGGTTTCTTTTGCGTCAAGGCTTGTCATGTCATAGACATGATAAAAGTGAATAATCTATCAATCGTGGGAATTTTCTTGAGCTTTTGAAATGGTTAGGCGAACATAGTGAGAATGTTAAGAGAGTTTAGTTTAGAAAATGCTCCAAGAAATAATCAAATGATATCTCCTAGCATTCAAAAAGACCTCATCAATTGTTGTGCTAAAGAAACAAGTAAACCGCATTACTGAAAAACTTGGTGATGACTACTTGGGAATATTGGCTGATTAGTAAAGTGATATATCCCAAAAAGAACAGTTACCTCTTTGCTTGCGTTATATTGATGGTAAAATATGAGTGATAGTTGAGCGGTTTCTTGGACTTGTACATGTTGGGAATATCACTGCTTTGTCACTTAAAAGTCCAATAATGTCTTTGCTTGTGGAACATTCTTTAAGTCCATCCAAAATCCGAGGGCAAGGGTATGATGGGGCTAGCAACATGAAGAGTGAGACAAATGGACTTAAGACTTTGATTATGAAGGATACTCCAAGTGCTTACTATGTTCATTGTTTTGCTCATCAACTTCAATTAACACTTGTTGTCGTTGCTAAGAAAATAATGATTGTTGTTGTCATTTTGAGGTTGTGACAAACTTAATAAATGTGATCAGGACTTCTTGTAAGTGAAGAGAAATGATTCGAGAATATCAAGTTCAGTAAGTTGCAAAAACTTTAGAATTGGGTGACGTTGAGAGTGGATCAGGTTTGAATCAATAACTTGATTTGAAGAGGTCTGGTGATATTCATTGGAGGTCTAATTACAAAACTCTTTTGAATGTTACCCACTTATTTCCTACAATTGTTAAAGCTCTTGAGACAATTGGGAAAAATGCATCTATTGCAGAAGATATGGTCAAAGCTCAAGACGTCTTGTACTCACTTGATTCATTTGAATTATCCTTTGTGGCGTATACTAATGATTTGTGTCTTACTTTGCAAAGAAGACATCAATATATTGTTAATGTCAGTCCCTTGTCTCTTTAACTAAAGATCTTTTGAAAAAAAACACAAGATAATGGATGGGAGACTCTCTTTAATAAGGTTAGTTTATATTGCACAAAGTATGACATTGATGTTCATGATATGAATGCTCCTTATATTCTACGAGAAAGGTCAAAGCGTTTTGTTTCACAAGTGACAAATTTTCATCACTTTCGCTCTGAGTTATTTGTGGAAGCAGTTGATTTACAAGTTCAAGAACTCAATGAACGATTTGCTGAAGTCAATACAGAGTTACTTATATGCATGGCTTGCTTAAGTGCTAGAAATGACTTCTCTTCATTTCATAAGGAAAATGTACTTAAACTAACTATATTTTACGCTTCTGAATTTTCAAGCATTGAATTGATAGTTCTTGAATGCCAACTTGATAATATATTCAATATATGCAAAGAGATGCCAGATTTCAGAATCTGCACGTGCACTCTTGATAATGCTTGTTGAAACAAACAAGCACGTGACTTATTTAGCTGTTTATTTGCTAATCAAGTTGCTGATGATTCTCCTCGTTGGCGATTGATTGATCACTTTCATTAAAAAATATAGTTTTCTACAAGTTTCAGATGATAATGTTATAGACTGCTTTAAGAAAATGAAGAGTCGACAGATTTAATTACCATTGTAGTTTTATTTAAATCTTATTAAGTTTTTTAGTTAATTTTACATTTTTAGTTATAGAAGTTTGAATATTAAATAATAATTATTGATATATATATTTTTTCAATTTAATAATGTATTGTACCCAATTTATAATTTTTAAGATCCATTGGTAGCTTCACAAAAGTTGATGTGATTAGAAAATGGTGAAAGTCAAAATTGGCACAAAGTGTTTGGCTAAGAAGCATATTGCACGCATTTAGCACATGCCACCAATTCTCATCTTCACGTCACCACATTTCATGTGCGCGTGTCCTCCTCGGCGCTTTTCATCCCTCAACTCTAAAAACGAAATTATATTATACTAATTGTTTTTATTTTATATATAAAAATCTTACATTGAGATCACGAGAAGAATAAATAAAAGAAATTTAAATAATTCATTCGTTTGGTGTGTGATGGTGAAAGCACATTATTTATAATCGAAAGATTAGGAGTTCGAACTTCTCCAATGATATTTGAGTATATGAGTGGGTATGCATTTAATTAATGTATTATTATTAAGAAAAAATAAAAGAATTCAACACTTTTGAATAAAATAATTTAAGGTCAAGATTTTAATATCTTTTACCATTTAATACATTCAATGTTATATATCTCTCTCTTTAAGGAAATATATTATTTCTTGTTTCCATAGAATTTATTCAAAATAAAATTTTACAGTAATGCTCTATGGCTCAGATGAGATCGTCTCATCATTTTTATTGTGAGATGAATTTAATGATGTTAATTTGATAAAATGATGTATTTCTTTATTATAAATAATTTAATCTTAGAGAATTGTTGATTTAGGACCCAAAAGATAGTTTAATTATTTATTCAGGACCCAAAATATTATTTGTCAATCCAGGACCCGAAACATCAAATAATTCTCAATCCATGACCTGATATTGAGGTCCTAGATTAAGAATTTTTTTATCTTTCGGGTCCTGAATTGAGAATTTTTGTGATCTTTCAGGTCTTGAATTGAGAATTAATCTTTCGGGTCCTAAATCGATAATTAAACCATCTTTCAGGTTCTGAATCGAAAAAACTCCTTTAAGACTACACAGAAAAAAAATATTAATATATTAAAAAATAAAATAATATATTTAACTTATTGAAATGATGTAATAAAATTTATTTCACAATAAAAAATGGTGAGCCTATTTATCAGGAGACAACTCTTTATGATAGGTTTTGTGCATTTAAACAATTTATATGATTTTTTATGTTTAAATAATTATGTCATGAATTTTAAATCTCGAAACGAACAAAAATTGCATAATTAAATTATGTTTAAATAATTAAAAGAATGTTACTCTAAAATCATTTATTTTCAAGATTTTTTGAAATCTTTTATCTGTAATAAAACAAATCCTAAAATCCCGCTAGCCAATAAGCAAGTGCCAGCTCACGCTTTTTTAAATTCTCCCAACCGTAACGTAACTCCAATTTCAATTGATTTTGTCTAAAAATAGAGTTATCCTGAAATCGATATTATTTCGATTATATTATGCATTCCTTAATATGATTTGATTTAATCATATAAAATAGTAATTTTATAAAACCTTAATATAACATAGTAATTATTTACTATTAGTCTATTCTGGTTAGGAAGGCTTCACAAGATTATGGTAAGAAATTTAATTGTATCATTTATGACATGGTAACTATTTTACTTACCAAATTGTAAATAACTCAAAGGCTTATTGATCACATTTAATGCAAAGGTTTATTTTTAATATGAACAGAATCTTTTCCAAAAATAGTAATTAATAATGATAATAAATAAAATATTGATTATATATTTATCGGTCAGAATATGAGCCCTACCCCACAAAATACATTCACTCCTCTGTTGGACTTGGCGCTCGCCTCCATATATCCCAATTCCCCACACTTCTATATAAACCCTTCCATAAATATCTCTCTCTCCTCCACAGCTACCACCACCAGCCATGGCCGCCTCCTCTCCTCTCCTCCTCCTCCTCCTCCTCATCGCCGCCGTGGCTCTGCTCGTCTCGCCGGCGCTGTCGCAATCATGCAAATCACAGACATTCTCTCAGAAAAACATCACATTCCCCAACTGCACCGACCTCCCCACGCTCAACGCCTCCCTCCACTGGCACTACGACCCCGCGTCGAAGCCAAACCCTACTCTCTCCGTCGCCTTCACCGCTCCGCCTGCTAAACCCGACGGCTGGGTGGCGTGGGGGCTCAATCCGACCTCCACCGGCATGATCGGCTCCCAATCGTTCGTCGCGTTCAAGGATGCGAATGGCTCCACGGTGGTGAAGACGTACAACATCTCGTCGTACGGTCCGATCTCCGAGTCGAAGATCTCTTACGACGTGCTGGGCAAGCGCACGGAGACGTCCAAGGGCACCATCACGATTTTCGCCACGCTGGCGCTTCCGGCGCCGAGCTCGGAGCTGAACCACGTCTGGCAGGTCGGATCGGCGGTGGTGAACGGAGTGCCGGCGAAGCACGATTTCTTGGCGGCAAATCTAAATTCGAAAACCACGCTGCAGCTGGTGAAAGATAATGCGCCGGCGCCTTCGCCGGCTAGCGTGGCGGCGCCCGGCGGAAGGCAGAGCGGGAATGAGAAGGGCGCGGGTGCGAGTGTTTGGGGGAGCGGGTTGGGGACTATTGGAGTTTCGGTGTTGCTAATTGTTTCTATTTTTGGGTTTTTAATTTAGGGTTCTCATTTTGTTCCTATTATTCACCAGAATCATAATAATTTTTTCCCCCTCGTTTAATAGTTTTTGTAAACGACCGTCTTTTAGCCTTTTGGAAATAAAGTTTGATTTTGTTTTTTGTTTATTTATTGCTTTAATGATTCTGTGTAATATATGGTACATAGTGACTATAGTTGGTGGTGAGTGTTTTTTTATTTGTAAAATAATATATATATATATATATATATATATAAAGGGAAAAGGATGTATGGTATCCTAAAGGCTAAAGTGAGTAGTTGTTGGCATATGAAAAATTGAAAGAAGAGTTGGGAGTGACTGACAATTTGTGTGAAAAAAACAAGAAACGAAAGATGGAGGTTAGGCAGAAAACAACATAAATGTGTGGCCATTGAGAAGGAAGATGAGCTGCCTATGGCTATGGACCATCAATGTTTGGTTCATACTCATTTGAGAAGTTGCGCGTGTTCTACACCAACAATCACCACACCTCTAGTAATTTCTACTAGTCTATGTTTCAGAGAATTGGATTCACAATTGAGTTTGAAATATTTTATTTTGAGTTTGATTTAGTTGTAAATTTGTTTATTCAGTATGTTAAGCTGCCACCAATAAGTATCTAGTATTGTATTAGTGCAAAATTAATAATGAGATTTTCCGTTTCAATTAAATATATTATATTTTAATTGTTACGAACTATACAATGAGTAATAGATGTGTGGAGAATGACATGAATGAATAGGAGCTACATTGAGTGAGAGAAATTCTGAAACTATACAAGAGTGAGGTAAGCTTATACAATTTATTGTGTTACTCATACCAACACCGTGAATCATATTTGATACTCATTCTAATAAAACAAAATATAAATATTTAAGAGTACTTTAGCTGGATAGAACTTTGATGAGTGATTCGTGAAAAAATTTTCGAGATGCATGTGAGTATAGAAAAAAAATCTATTTTAAAAAACTTGTGTTGGACTATGAGATCAATCATCAATTTAAAAAAAAAAATCATTAATGAGCTCAAGGCGTTACATTAACCATACATCATTTTGTTTGCATTTTTAATTGATATTATTATAATTACTGTCGGATCAAAAACTCACAATCAATTCAAGTTATAATAGTGAGTTGCAACAATATCATTGCATCCATTATAAATTGTGGGTAATATTTTAGTTTTATTTCAGTTAATAGCAAATATATAGATTTTAAATATCTCAATCAAATGAATGAACTACAGTAATAAAGACAATCATTTTGATTACTCCTCTTTAATTATGCCTAAAGTTGATTATGCCTTCTTTTAGCTTTTACCCATGCAAAAATACAGGCATATATCAATCATAATCTTTGCTTTGTGTAAAGAAGCAAATATAATTTGGTCACCTTTTAACATAGTTTAGCATCTTGCCTCCAAAAATAAGATGATTAATCACATCACATGTAACTTTTTTCACTCTTTGCATAACTAATTAATCATTGTTAAGTATATCTGATCAATTATTTAGGATGGATTAGATCTACTTATTATGGTCATGGACAAACTTTTTCTTAGTCTATTCAGTATAGTATTGCTTTTTAACTTGATCATATCATTTATCTCGAAGTAATAAATTTTTGGGCAAATCTAAGTATAAATTATGTTAATCTTTTCTACTTTAGTACAAGCTGCCATATTTTGTAATTATATAGTCAAACCATTTGAAACTATGCATATATAAGATATAGTTATTTTTTCAATGATAAAAAGTTGATTGTGCTCGCCGGAAATCCACATCATTTTAGTAGAAACATATATGATTATAAATGAATAAGAATTTTTCGCCGGAAAATTTTTTTATCTTATATTTGAATAATTTCTCATAATTTGATCATATAATTGGAAAAAAATTATAATTTATACTAAAATCTTTGTAGATAGTAAATTTTTTGCTGACCGTGTCCACTCAAAGCTTTCTTAGATTTGCTAGTTATTTTTGGTGGATTCTCTTTAAATTAAATTGAATTGACTCGGTGCTAACTTTAAGGTTTAGCAATATTTTCCCCTCCATATCAAGAAATTATTCAACTTAGGGCATTAAAAACTAAGAAAAACATGATGAAATAGGTAGTGGGAATTTGGGCCACCTACAAAAAAGTATTAAACAATTAATAGGATATTAATCTACTTTATCGGCATTTTCTCCAAGATTAGTGCTTGTTGACTTGTCAATTTCCGAATTGTCCAACAAAATTAGACAAAAACCCACAACTTGAGCAAATTCAAAGACGTGCCCCTCATGTTGTCTTGCTTTCACTAGCAAAAGTAGGCATAGACTTGCAACAATATTTTGTTTTTTTAAAATAGTGATGGATTTAGAATGACAATGGGAAAAAACAAATAAATACGTCAACTACCTTCACGAACCGTAGAGGCAAAAATATATTTAATCTGTAATCTAAAAGTTATGGGTTTGGGTTCGAGATTATACAGATACCCATTTTGTTTAAATAATTAATAAATTTTAAAGTTAATTGATCGAAGAGTATATATAGTGTAAGCAACTTGGTTGCATTTGTTTTTCAGCTTGTATAATGATCAATTTTTTTAGCAAACTAGTATTGCACACACGCGATGTGTAAGGAATTTTAATTATTTATATTAAAATAATATTGAATTTGATATTTTTGGTGATGAATATAAATTTTAAACATATGGAAAATCATTTTTGTATGATAACTGTTGAATTCCAAAATGAATTTAGCCCCAGAACGAACTAAGCCCTGCCCATCACGATGGCCTAGTGCTAAGATTATGTGCCTCTCGAAGCAGCCAATAGAGTTCCCTATCTCCGGATATTTTAGGTCACAGAAGTATTCTTAAGTTGTTTTCCCTGACACACAAATAATCCTGAAGAATCATGGACAAGGACTATAAAACGCTCATAAGTACCAAGCTCAAACCGAACCCGCAAAATCCTAAAGTCACAAGTTTCTAAAAACCCAACCCGAATTGCCTAATTGAACCTATAACTGAAATAAAATCAAACCAAAACGAATCATCAGTTTCGATTTTAACCAAATTTTTTTTTAATTTTGCTAAATTAAAATAGTTTAATGCAATAAAAAAATCTCAATTGATCTAAATACTAATAATAATATTTAAAAAACTAGTCTGAAGTTGTAAGTGGCGAGGCTGAGCGAGGGCCACGAGGCAATTGGAATGGTTACACTAAGACCACCCTCAATGGTGACCTCAGGAGAAAATCATGCATAACAAGATAAAAGTAATGAGATTTTTTTATTATTAAAAAATTGTGACTTTGGTGACTTTAGGGCGGACAAAAGCTTCACTGCAAACTCCTGCAACCTTCACTTTTTACTGAAAAATAAACAAATGGCACACTTTAATTTCATTTATTTAATTTTGTTTATATTTTATATATTTTAAATAATTATTAAAAATTATTTAAGTGATAAAAATATTTTATAAATAGAGATTATAATATTTAATTAATAAAGCATGTATTTATAATTTAAATTCTCATATGTTATATTTGTATTTTGTTAATTTATATTTTATTTTTATTTATTTTCGTATTTTTTACTTGTCAAATAAACTATGAATTATTCATAGTGTATAGCAATTTATTTATTTTATTACAAATTTTAAATATTTTTAAATTTTTAAATTTTATTATAATAGAGAAATTAATAAAATGAATAAATTATTATTTTAATTTAAAAGTTAGGTTGGATTGAGGTCACTGATGGATTATTAAGTTGTAGGTTGTGAGGTGGATATAAAAAATTAATATTTTATTAAATATATAGTTGGGTCACGATTGAGTCACTGATGATGATAGTCTAAGGGTGAGCGAGGGGCACGAAGTTGGCAGCTGCTTGAGGGCGAGCAGCGTGAGGCAATAGCAGGCAACAGGGACAGCCGGCCGAGACAAAAAGAGCGGTGTGACGACTGACGCGTGAGGGAGAGCGGTGTGCGTGAGGGTCTGAGTGTTTGTTTTTTGTAAAAAATAAAATAGTAATTTATTTATATAGAATATATAATAATTTAAAAAATATATTATAATTAATAATTTATATACGTATATAGATTTTGGTTCAGTTATAACTGATTCAAAATCGAACCGAACCGATAACCCATAATTTTTCCAAAAATTAAACTAAATCAAAATCGATTAGGTTTTCAAACCGACCCAAACCGCCTGAAACCCCGTTGGTTCAAATCTGTTTTCAGTTTTGCTCACCCGTATCTTCGGACGATGACTCACTTGTCCCTCTTCGAGGAGGTCCAATATGGCGCCCCGAAAGTTGTCATTTCACAATGTAGAATACAAAGCCACCTTCTAAAAGGAAATGTCTTGCTCTTATGTCATATCATGATTGATCGAAGAGTATATATAGTGTAAACAATCTGGTTGCATTTGTTTTCAGCTGGTATAATGATCAATCTTTTTGGGAAACTTGTACGTTCGATAATTAACAATACAAAATGTATTTTTACTGATCATGCATGTGACATTAAACCTTCTACCTTATGTTGTGTTTAGTTATTTCAATTCTTAATCAAATATAATCTTGAATTTAAGTAAATAACTCCACTCATATATAATAGTTTGAAATTTGAAAATTAAATTATCACGATCCAATTCTTCCATACAAAACATATAAAGTATAACAAATCTTCACCCACAGTCAATATAGGACACATTCAACAAACCGGCAACAATCCTAGGGGTTCTCATCACTAGGGGTGAGCAAAATCGAATCGAAACCGTCAAACCGAACTGAACCGATAATTTGGTTTGGTTTCTTAGAGCAATCGGTTTTGGTTCGGTTCGGATTTTTAGTATTTTCGGTTTGTGATTCGGTTTGGTTTTTAAACTTCGGTTTCGGTTTAAAAATCGAACCGAATCGCCAACATATATTTTATATTTCTAATAAACCTAAATACTAAAATATAATATATATATATATATCTCACACAGATAGGTAGCAGGCCCTCGCAAAGATGCAGGCTCGCACAGTTGCACTCGTCTCCCTCGCACAGACAGCAAGCCTCGTCTCCCTCGCCAAGCATTTTATAAAAAATGTGCAGAAAATTCGGTTTAAAGTTTAAACATAAACAATTGAAACCGCCAAACTGAACCGAAACCACCACTTCGGTGCAGTTCGATTTTGGTAAGAATTTTTTAGATTGGCGGTTTGGGCGGAAGATCGAACCGACCGTTGATCACCTTAGCATGACTCTAATACTATGTTAGCCAAACTATCTGCATTTACGATCAAAATCTTTATTTCTTTAATGGAAAGTTGACTATACTCTTAGTCAAATATAACCCCATTTTGAATTAATAAATCACAAATTGAAAGTTAATGTGGATTTTGGGCTAGCACAATCAATTTTTCGTAGTCTAAAAATTTGTATTGTTGATTTGTATAGTTTTTTTTTTAATATATAGGTTGTCTATTAAATTAAAAAGAATGAAAAGTAGTTCATATCAAATTTTAAAGAAGATGCAAAATTTGAAATTATATTTGTATATTAGGCCTTTCGAATACTTGTAGTATCCTATTTGGGTGGATTCAATTACATATTTCACATTTTCGGGTAATAAATTTGATTATCTAATTTAGTAATGGTGATTAATGTTGTTTGATGTCGAGAGAGGGAATTTTGCAGGCTTTGCAACATGAGACAAGGGATAATATGATTATGATGGCTGACCTAATTATGATTTCATTAATAATTACAACATGCCAACGGTTATATTAAGATGATTTCGTGATTTTAAAATTGAAAATTTTGCCTTATATGTGGTATTACTATATTTAACACAATATTCCTAAATCACAGATCATAGAATTTTATAAATTTGATATTTTTATTATATAAATTATTAAATTTTCGAGGGAAGGGTTATTTACGTAATTACGAGTAATGTGTTTTGAACCTGCACGGCAATTAAACTGATCGGATTCTAATTTCCATTTTCTGTTTCACAAATGTGTGAATGCTATTGGTTAATTTTACTATGATTAGACTCATTTTCTGTTATAGATTTTGGATTGATGCGTCTAACATAATTGACTCCTCGTGAAAACACTTCATTTATAATCAATAAATTATGAATTCGAATTTCTTGAAAATACATTGGGTAGGGCAGGGGCGGCACTATGCACGGGCTGACGGGGTCGGTCGTCGCCCCACAGCGTTTCAATTATTATTTTCACATATATATATACTATAAAAAAAATTATAAAGTATCGACCACACAAAATTTGGATAAAGTCCCCACAATTTTCGAACTCTACATCCGCCTAAGGTGTGTGCCTTTTTTTAAATATAGACTCTACTAGTAATTATTCAAAAAAAAATTTGCTATCAAAATAATAATTAAATTGAGTTGTTGAGATTTTAACTTTCTTTTTTTAAATAGTCATATATTTTTATTTAAATTCAAAGATACTAATATATTAAAAAAAACTCGAATTTATAATCTCTTAATCACATTTAAAGTATTTTTACCATTACATCTCTTATTTGGAAAGTTTTTAACCTTTTCAAATTACTAAACCGTTGCAGCGAGTTAAAAGGCACAAAATTAGGTTCATGTGAAAATCCTAATATTAATTTGACTTATTTCTATCTTTGACAGTTGACAATCCCCAAAAAAAAGTATTCCTTCTGATTTTCAAATTATGCATAAATTACGGATTAGTGTCTTAATTTAATTAATTAACTAGATTCTTCATTTTATTACTAGGTTCGAGTGTAAACATCATATTTTGATTCGAAATATTTCTCATGTTTACACTGAAAATTTGTCATTACGAATACGTGGGGAATTATGTGGATCTATTAACTTTGTGGGCCATAGGGAAGAACAAAACACGGTCCACAGCAATATGAAATTATGTGGATTCTAATATTAATTAGAGTGATGGTGTATGTAATGATGTAAAAAACCTCAATTATTAATTTTAAAAAGTGAGATTATTTATAAAATGATTCTCGTCACGGCTGCATCATCATTACATCCAAGTCATGCCAATTTTCCATTCTCATTATTTTATGCTGACGTGGACTTTATTTACCTCTTTATTATTATTATTATTATTCTGCGTCAACAGTCTAGGGAGGAATATTTGAGATTCTTCAGTTGAAAAATGAAAGAAGAATATATATTCACAGATCTCACTTTTAATTTTTTATTAATTACTCCGTCTTAGACTAGATTAATAGTCTGGTTTGATTTTAGCACAATAATCAAAATATGTAAATGTAGAATGAGTGTGAAAAAATTATTATTTTTAAAAATAAAATTATTAAATTGCAACGTACGAAAATAAGAAATAAGACGATTAAAATAAGACGGAGGGAATAGATTCCTATGGCAATGGACAGTCATTTAATATAATAAATCTTCTTTATTGCCATTAAAATAAAATAATTATAAAGTGCAATTTAGGCAAGTAACAAAATATCGCTCAATTCAATCATTCTGAAAAACAAAATCTTTTAAAAAATAGTTTCTAGAATTCAATAGAAAGCAAGGGAACAAAAAAAAAAAAAAAAAAAACAAACAAGATATTAGACATATACAGTGTGATATTCATTTACCTTTTCTTTTTCTAAAAGCAACTTTTCTTTTTCTTGTTTGAAATGAATGCTTAAACTATGCATGTAGTGCCTTATTCATTAAAGTAAGATGGGCCACCACATAAATTTAAAATATACTTTCGTTTATTTAAACGACACGTTTCTCCCAAAAATAGAGAAAAATAAAACAAAATAATATAAAGTGAAAGGACAGGCTTGAACTAATTTTGTGATTTTAACTTTAAATTTCTTTCCTTGCACAGTGAAAGTAATATTTCAATTGATTTTTTTAACAAAAAGATTCGATATGTTCATGCATGTATTTTTTAAAACATTAAAAAAAGCTCAAAAACAAATCTATTTTGGTAATATATTTGTAATATTATATTACTATAATATTTAAAGTAACATAATTTTTTTATTAAAAATATTAAAATATTATAAATAATATTATTTACTAAATTATTTAATAATAAATTTATAACTAAAACATAATAATTATTTACCGTAATTAATTTTCATCTCATAATTATTTTAGATTTCTAATGTCAGGTTTTTAGTTATTTTTTAAAAAATATTTATTTAAGATTATTTATAATAAGTTCTTATTTTACGTATTTTCAATTTAAATGAATAAAAGAATAATTACTTTATTATATATTTATTCCAATGTATTTACTTTTCAATATATATCAAATATCAAACTCGAGAATAATTCCTCAACACAACTTATAAACCAAATTAATTTATTTTGCCTATAAATGGGCACATTAATTCCCAATAAATTTCACTTTTATCATTTTGGATGGGAGTGAACTGTGAAGGTAACAAATAACAATTTCTATGCAGTAACCATTCTTGACGAGACAAATTAACAACTGTCGTCTTAATCAAAAATAAAAATAAAAATTATATTAGGAATTGAAATGGAAATGAAAGTGAAAGCAGCTGGTGCAAAGAGAAGATAATGATGATACGGTGGACCATACATCTCTCATATCAATCACACTTCCCTCTCTAACTTCTTTTCTAATTAACTACAAATTCACTCTTAATCATCCAACAATCTACGCAAACATAATTATGGAATCAAATACGACATAAAAATATTTAACGACAAAGTGATTAGGAAGAGAGGTCCTAAATGAAGGCAGCCCACAATCAAATCATGCAAGTAAGAATCATGCGACTTTTTTTTTTTCAAAGGTAAGGGACACATGATTGAAGGAAAGACCAAGTAAGATACCTCAATCAAGAAACAGAGGAGAAGTCGAAAAGAGTCTGAAAAAATAAGGTAGCAGCCTGTATGTATCTATACTGCATGCCAAACTAACTATAGTACACAACTATAGGGCAAAAAAAAACAATATTATAGATAATGAGGTGTGGATGGATACACAGAGATAGCAAATGGATCATGGGGCGAGAGGTTCTTGCCTAGAGTGTCCGTTGTTGTTGTTGTTGTAGCCATCGTATGGTTTCGTGGATTTGTCGGAGTTTTTCCTCTTGAGAACGACGATCCAAGTGAATGCTTCCAAAAAGAGAGCAATGCCTCCAAGAGCGGCAATCACAGCAATATATGCGCGTCTCCACTTGGGTTCGGGCTGCAAGATGTTGAAGCCTTTGAAGACGTTGAGTACGCCAAGAATAAGAATTGCATATCCAACTCCATGATGGTAGATATTCCAGTAAAGCCGATATTTGTGGTCTTTTTTTGGCCTCAAAAGCAATGCAAATATCTGAATAGAGCCAAACAAGCGACCACCTCATGTAAGAAAGATGGCAACACTCTCACAGAGATGAGGATCAAGACAATAACACAACCAAGAACTACACGGCATCAACCACAACATCGAGATATTGGCCTAGACTCAATTCTTGGACCAGTTTAAACATTCCATAAATCGCAAATTGCACAACATGACAAAATCTTGGTGTAACATAACCAACCATTCAAAACTATACTAAGTTGAACAAAGTAAAAAGCAGATCAAGATTCCACAAAATTGCACAAAAAGATACCTGAAGAGTTGCAAAAACAAAGAGTGTAATCCCAATGTTGCGATGGGCTGAGCGAGTAATATTCTTGGATTCACTTCCAAGCTTAAGGCCAGTTCCCCAGCCAGCAACTCCAATGGCATAGGCAGAAACCTGGCACGAAACGTGCGCATAAAACCACGCTGGATCGGCCGAGGGAAACACCCTCAAGTATCGCGCAAGAATAATCCCAGCAGGAAACATAATCCCCCAGCTCACCACATTCAGCACTCCATGAATCTGAATCGATCACAATAGATATTAGCTCTGCTTCCCAACACCCCCAAATTAATCGATTCATATACCAGTACAATTCCACCCAATATAAAAATTTTCTTTAAATTATTACTGTAGCCTATTTCCAGTAAATCCCTCTTCTCAACCAGATTTTCTAAAAACTAAATGCAAACACGAGGAATATGTCCAAAAAAGATTATACCCTCTCTGGGAAATCGCAACTTTCTACAGTCAAGTAAATGCTATTACCTTGTGGTTTCAGCATGCCGAGTTTCAACATAATAGTAAAGAAAGAAATAAGAAACAGCAAATTACATAAAGTGGAGTAAATTGGAAAAAGGAAAAAAAAAACTCACATTCGCCCTCTTCAATCTAGAGTTACCGCCGGTAGGTGCGGTGGTCTGGCCCTTCAACAAATCAAGGCTGCCTTTGGAATTCAAATTCGACGGCTGCAACTCATGTCTATCTGGGACACCGCCGGTGACGGAGCTGCCCACTTGCCATACCTGGTTAAAAACAGTTTTCCCCTTCTCCGGCAACACCAGTGTGGCAAAGATCCTGATCATCCCGCCGGAGGACTCGGCCGACGACTCCTTAACGTCGAACCAAACCTTGGACTCCGTGAGCGGCCCGTAGGAAGTGATGTTGTAGGTCTTGACGCCCATCTTACCGTCGGGCTGGCGGAAGGCGATGAGGGCCTGCGAGCCGACCATGCCTGAGGCGGTGGGGTTGATTGCCCAAGAGACCCAGCCATCGGGGCGTGCGGGAGTGGCAATGAAGGCGATGGAGAGAGTGGATTGGGCGGAGTCGTAGGTCCAGTGGAGGTAGGAGTTGAGTGAAGGGAGATCGTTGCAGAAGGTGTAGCGCTTGTTGTTGGTGAAGGTCCGTGACTGTGAGCCACACGTTGCGCCTTGTGACTGTGAGGGTGAGATTAGCGAAACCCATATCGTGAGGAGAATGAGTGAGGTTAATAGTGGAGGGGGCGGCGCCATTAGTGGAGAAAATGCGTGCTCAAATGCAGAAGGTGAAATGGAGGAGGTGAATTTGGTGGGATTTTATAGTGAGAGAGAGAGAGTGGAGTGAAAGGCAGTGTTTGGAGGAAGGGGGCTTCAAATGGGGAAGACTGATGACAGAGAAAGAAATAGAGATAGAATATTTTTAATTACAAAATCAAGAATAGAATAATCTTTTTCATTTTTGGAATATGTATTTGTAATTGTAATATATATATATAATGCCAATTTTTATTGTCCACATATTTTTAAGATCCACCAAAGCAGAATTAAGCACATAATTTGTTCAATCTAATTATTGCAAATTGACTGATGACAGCCTCTCACATTTATTTATTATTATTATTACTATTATTTACATTTTGGTTATATTTTTACGAGAATCTCCCAACCATCGTTTTCTTCGTTGTATTTGTATATTATTTTACGACGTGGTCTTTTGAGAGAGATTTCTAATAAAAATTGCTTGAGTCGTATTCATATAAAAAAGAAAATATTTAATTATATCCTAAATTATGTCTATTTTTTAAAATCTAACTCAAACTATCTAATTGATTAAATAAATACTCAAATCATTCAAAACTATACAAATCTATCCCCAATTAATTTTCCGGTCAACGGAAAAGCTGTGTGTATTGCTAGAATTCCATGTCAACAATTTAACGCCATATGTAAATGCCACATTAAATAAGATTCTTTTATTTTATCATATATTTGCATAATTTTCAATAGCTTGGGTATTTATTTGAAATTTGAATAGTTTGGATTAAATTTGATAAAATATACCTAGTTTGAGATATAATTAAATATTTTGCCAAAAAAAAAACTCTTAATTTGAAATCTCAATTTTTTTTAATTACTACAAATAAAAAATAATAATTAATACAATTTATTAAGGTTTTTTTAATTTTTGGTTTAATAAAGGTTTTTTGCTTTTTGGAGTTTAAATATATATTTTTTTATTTTAGACTTTTTTAATTATTTTTTAAAAAAAAATTGTCTTTGACATGTGGCATTTACACGTGATTAATTAGCTAATATGGAATTCCGGCAACACAGTCAACTTTTTCGTTGACCAGAAAATTAATTGGGGATAAATTTGTATAGTTTTGAATAGTTTGAGTATTTATTTAAACAATTAAATAGTTTGGGTTAGATTTGAAAAAATAAACATAATTTAGGATATAATTGAATATTTTCCAAAAGAAAAATATTTAATTACTAAATAAAGACTAAATACATTAAGAGAATATATCATTTACCAAATAAAAATATACTATTTACCAAAAATCTGGATAAAATATATGGATAGATTTATTAGAGGGAAGATTAGAAGTTTTATCTCAAAAATAAATTATTTTAGGAAATTTTATTCCAAAGTTTTATAATTATGAATTTTTATCCCATATTTTTATTTCCTTAGAAATTTTATCATAGGTTCCTTGGAAAAGAATTTCATAACGAAATATAAATTTAACGTAAAAAACTTGGGATAGAAATTTAGAAAAAGAAAAAAAAAATCTGCTAATTAGATAAGGTTATTAATAAAAGATAAATTCTCATATGACACGGTCTCATCATTTTTATTGTAAGACAAATTTAATGAAATAATATTTTCTTTATTACAAATTATGTCTCACCATTTTTATTATAAAACGAATTTAATGAAATGATGTATTTCTTTATTGCAAATAATGTATTTCTTTGTTGCAAATAATGTAATTTTAGAAAATGAAATGATGTATTTAACTTATTGAAATGATATATTAAGGTCCGTCTCACAATAAAAAAAATGGTGAGACCGTATCTCAGGAGAATATTAATAAAAAAAAAAAAAAGAAATCTGCTAATTACAATTTCAGTCGATTAAAAAAACCGTCCAGAATGGTAAATTTTCTCCAGCTTTTCACCTTTATAAATGCAAGAAAAAAAAGGCGCGACGTAATTAATGTAATAAGGCTATTAAAATAGAAGGAAGTTAATTAAATCATGCAATTAGGCTGTTAAGATTGAATGAAATTAATTTACATTGATAGCTATCATTAACCACACCATCTTATTTCAAAAATCTACCACTGTAAATTGCAAACGGAAATTAATCAATCATATTGATTCCGAATATGAAAGAATTTAAATCACGTATTAATTCAAAATTCCTACAACGTAATCATCCATATCGTAGGATTATTTCAAGGTCGTGGTCATGGATTCAGTAAATCAAAATACAAAACAAATCTGCATGTTTTAACTCTAAATGATACTATTAAATATAACAAGATTAATTTGGCAGGCTTATCTGGAGCAGCAGGAGAAGAGGCCGTTGCTCTGGTTGGACAAGTCGACGCCGTTGGCCAGATTGACCCGATTGACGGAGAGCTCCGCCTTGTAGGAGTCGGAGCTGAGTGTTTTCCGGCTAACCTTATCGTAGATGTCACGAATGACAATCTCGAAGGCTTTTCTGACATTGGTGGAATCAAGGGCAGAAGTCTCTATGAAGAATAAGCCTTCTTCTTCTGCAAGGCTTTTGCCCTCCTCCACGCTCACGTCTCGGATGTTATCCAAATCGCACTTGTTTCCGACAAGCATCCTTGCAACTGCAGTGTCGCAGTGAGCTGCATATTTCATTCTAGAAAACATTAGAAGATTGCACTCTCTCAGTAACAAAAAACAAGTAGTCTTCATCAAAATATAGTGAGGAATGAATATGGAGGATAATATATAGGATTGCCATGAGCTCACTCTCCATGAAAACTTGAAGCACCTATCCTCAGAAAATGAAAAGAAATATACGAAATAGCTGGCAAACTTTAGGACAAGCTAAAATCTGTTTAGTTCTTCTGCTCGAAGCTGTAAACTATGTCCTTGTAAACTGCAACGAAGCATTTAACACTCAAATCTTTAGACCCTCTAAATGAAACAGTAATTATATATCATCACAATCTCAGAATGACTTTGGATTGCTGATCTCCTTCAACTTTTCTTGACTATATCGAAGGTTAAAACTTTGAACAAATTTGGATCAAATGCTCCATCAATACTATCAAGGTGCTAATCCGAGTGTAGAACAAATTAAAGGTGATTTTTTTTTTTAACATAAGCAAATTAGAAGTAAGATTTAGAGGAGCAAAAGCAGTAATGGATTCAAGAATCCAAACTACATATTTGCTCATTTCCACTTCAATCCCTGGATACCAACAAATTGTTTGAACAAAACCACTATGTATATGTTTTCATCAGAAGCCTCATTATATTATCAAATTCAAACGGAGAGGCCTTTATGGCTTTTAGGTAAGAATTTTAAAGCCGCCCATCCAGGTTTTTGTGTACCCAACAGTATATTAATGACATTACCAACAAGATCAGATTCATTCATCATACCTAATATTTGTCATGACAGGTAGGTTGGCTATTGCATATATGGACAAAAAATCTTCCGCCGACCAGACAAGCATAAGGCACACACACATGTCACTTGGTGAAGAAAATTTGTCCATTTGAACTAAATCAGTAACTCAGATTGCCCTGCATCTATTACTAATTCTTGCAATCATTGAGTTTGGGCCAACTAAAGCAATGTCATAAAACAATATTTGACTCAATTTTACAAGAAAATTTCTTCTCTGTCTCTCAATGATTAAGAGAGATCTAATCCCACAGTCTATAAATTTTGATTCCTAATTGAAGAGTTTTTAGGACTACACATTGAAATCCAAGAACATGTCGGAAAGCAACTCACATTTGCAAATTGGAATCAGCCGCTTTACAATTCCCCAACCAAACAGAAAATCACAAATCAGAGAGAGGGGAAAAAAAGCTTACTGTTGAGCTCATCGAGCCATCGTTTGACACTCTCGAAAGTGGTCTTCCTGGTGATATCGTAGACAATTAGCGCCCCCACGGCGCCGCGGTAGTAGGCGGAAGTGACGGCGCGGAAGCGCTCCTGGCCGGCGGTGTCCCAGACCTGCGCCTTGACCTCCTTGCCGTCGATATCCACCACCTGCGTCTGAAACTCGACGCCGATGGTGGCTTTGGAGTTGTGGTCGAACTCATCTCTGGCGAAGCGGGAGAGCAAGTTGGATTTGCCCACGGCTGAATCTCCGATCACCACAACCTTGAAGAGATACTCTTCACCTCCCCCTTCCTCCGCCATTGCTTGAGCTGATCGTGCGCGAAAATGTGAGTGAGTGACTGAGGGGAGAGAGTTGGGATTCTTGTTTGTTTATTGAGGAGGAGTGGTGGATAGTAGGAATGCGGAGGGAGAAGTCAGCACACATTCATCGCGCAATTCACGGGTTACACACTACACGCTCTCTCTCTCTCTCCAATAATCTCCATTTTTAAACACAGCATTTATCTTTCATTACCTCGAACCACTTCAGTAATAGAAAATTACATCCTACGAATCTTAACTTCACTTAACAGAGATTATTATTAGCATGATTGCTTCATAATTATTTTACAATTACAAGTTTCTCGTAAATTTTGAGTCCAGCCTCCAATTAAAAGTGAAATAGAAAGTGATAGCGTCCAAATTTGATTCATTTAATATCGAGTTAAGTATTAACCCTTTTTATTCAATATATAAAAATTTATTGAGTTATTGCCAATTAAATAAATTTTTTAAATTTAAAATATTTATTATTATTATAAAAGAAAGATTATATGTTTTAAAATTAATATAATATTTATTCTCAAGTTTAATTTTTTTTTCATAACTTGAAAGATTTAGTCTTTAAAATATTATTTTTTATGAAATTAATTAATTTATATTTATTATTAATCTTAACTAAAAACTTGATCATAAACTCATCAATCAAATACTATTAATCTCAAATTTGATTCCTTCAATAAATGAGTTGGAGAAGTATGGTTGATTTGAAATCTTATGAGTTATGCTTATGAGTGTGTGATGCTTTCATTAATTAAAAGTTTAATATTTTAAATAACCCCTAAATCTACTATTTAAAAAATAAAATAAAATTCAATCATGACTGCTACGTGTCTGATAACTACAATAAAACAAAAAACCTAATTGATAGCACGTCCGCCGCCACGACCAATCTCATTAGTTTAGTGATTCCGCTGCTTCATATCTTCCCCCCACTCGTCGCCGCACTGCCGTCGCTCGTCGTCCTCCATCGTCACGATCTTAGCAGATTCTAATGCGGCTGAGCTCTCGCCGTTGTACCGTTGTTTTTCTACAAGGATCCCAAAGTGCACCTCATTGCCGGAGAATTACGTGATTTAGCTTAGCCCTACGCTCTTTTTTTAACCTCTCTATCTCTGTGCCTCTGTTTATTTGTCGATCTCTCGTGCGATGGCGTCGGTGATTGGATGTTATTCTCTCAAATCTACTCATCGAGGTAAGCCGTCGGAATCAATCATTAGCGTAGACCTATTTTGATTATCTTATGGTTGTTTGGAGAGTTTGTGGTCTTATTCTTATATATGCTGGATGGTGCAAGATTTGATAATGAATGACATGTATTGAATTGAAATTTCTTGTTTTTTTGGACTTAATGTGGGAATTTATTTGTGTATTGCCGCTGTGTATTCATTGTAACACACATTTTGTTACAGAGGCCAGAGATGGTGGCATATCATAGCTTGATTCGTTTTCTTGATTATATAATAGGTGGGAATCTATTTTGTAGCGGAGTGTCAGTTTTTAACACCATATAATAATTCATTATGAATTCTCACAATAATGGGTTTTGATTGAGGTCGAAAATTTAGTTCTTATTCGGATTGGATATGTATGTCTGTTAACAAATAATAAGAAATAATTTATTTTATTTCTTTCTCTTCTTTAATAGTTAGTGAGTTTGGATTTTATTCTTTTTACTAATGTAATTTTATTTGACTTAATTTTTATTATCATATATTTTTTTTTATCGTTTTAACCATTATTGGATTCTTATTAAATTTTTATTGTTTATCGGACCCTGTGTTATTATCGTGCGAGTTTGTGTTTGTGTGTTAGCTTGAGATGATCGGATTTGGGGATTAAGTATTCACACACAAAAGTAGGAGTATTTATACTGTAGTTGATGCAGTTTTCTTACAACATGACAGCATTAGAAGGGAAACTAATAAGTCTGTTCATGCTCCACAGAACTTTTTTGTATGAATTACTGAAGCCTCTTTCTTCTACTATGATGTAGGTGTGATGCCAAAATGGAGGTCGCCTAGAGCAGCCGTGATTCCCAATTTTCACCTCCCAATGCGTAGTAATGAAGTTAAAAATAGGTAATTGCTTGATCATTTTTTTTGCACATCAAGTGGATCCTCAGTCTTTACATAAAAACCGATGTATTTTAACCTTCTGTAGCAAATGATAGTTGGTTTGTGTTTCTTTAAAAAGAGTAACACGTTAGTCAGGTATATAACTCAACTGGAAAACATTGTATAATAGACTTAAAAAGTTTTTTTTATAAATGATTATGTTTTGGTGGTAGTAGTATGAGCGAGATTTGCATTTAAGTTACATCTAGAAATCGTTTATATTGTTCT
This sequence comes from Plectranthus barbatus, assembly GCA_026898455.1. NCBI lineage: Eukaryota > Viridiplantae > Streptophyta > Magnoliopsida > Lamiales > Lamiaceae > Plectranthus > Plectranthus barbatus. The sequence goes on from JAPKLW010002641.1 coordinate 66,912, forward strand.
GGTGGTGATAGTACGAGTTTGGTTGTCCATGTGTATGAGTGAAGTGGGGTTGATACCAGCTTGTCTTCGCCTCTCAGTTCTAAGCATTTCCTTTTCTGGGATGCTAATTCTTGTTCTGTTCATTATGTTCCCTGGAAATGTCCTACATAAAGTTCAATTAATTATGGTTAATTGCTGAACCTTGAGTCATAAGTATGTACAAGAGCTTATGTTTATTGGATTTGTCATACCCTAGTTACATATCCTTGTACATTTCAATAGTAGTACTGTAGTAGGAAGTTAATTTCATGCTGCTGCTATAAATCCATTCTCATCTTTGTCTAAGGTGAAATTTAATGTATAAAATATCCGTAAATGAATTTGTTTGTATATCCGAGCAATGTAAAACACTACTTTGTCATTTTGATCATAAAGAATTGATTTTCTAAGAGAAACTGGGCATGCATTTGATTTGATTTGATTAATTTCTAAGCTTTTTCATCATAGATTAGTATTGTTACAAAGTTGGATGTTAACAATGTTTAGGGATTTGGAGGAAGATGTGTAAATGTTTTGTCTTTCATTCTTGTCATTCCTTGTGATGGATTTCATGTCCAAAGAAACCAGAATGTGAGGTGTGAAACTTGTGTTTGCAGGACTAATGTTGACGACATAAAATCACTTAGATTGATTACAGCAATCAAAACACCTTATCTCCCGGATGGCAGATTCGACTTGGAGGCCTACGATGCCTTGGTGAACATGCAGATTGAAGATGGTGTTGAGGGAGTGATTGTTGGCGGCACCACTGGTGAAGGCCAGTTGATGAGCTGGGATGAGCACATTATGCTCATTGGTCACACGGTGAACTGTTTTGGTGGATCCATTAAAGTTATTGGCAACACAGGAAGTAACTCCACTCGAGAAGCCATCCATGCCACCGAACAGGGCTTTGCTGTCGGTATGCATGCAGCGCTCCACATCAATCCATACTACGGCAAAACCTCCCTCGAGGGTTTGGTTTCTCACTTCGACAGCGTGCTTCCCATGGGCCCCACAATCATCTACAATGTACCATCGCGGACTGGCCAAGACATCCCACCACGCGTGGTACACACTGTTGCTCAGAGCCCCAACTTGGCCGGCATCAAGGAATGCGTCGGACATGACAGAGTGAACGAGTACACGAGCAACGATATAGTCGTGTGGAGTGGGAATGACGACCAGTGCCACGATTCGAGGTGGGATTACAGGGCCACCGGCGTAATCTCCGTTACCAGCAACCTAGTTCCTCGTTTGATGAAGCAACTCATGTTTGGAGGAAAGAATCCAGGTTTGAATGCTATACTTATGCCTCTAATTGAGTGGCTTTTCCAAGAGCCGAACCCAATCGGTTTGAACACGGCCCTCGCTCAACTGGGAGTTGTGAGACCAGTTTTCCGGTTGCCTTACGTACCTCTTCCTCTGGCGAAGAGGGTGGAGTTTGTGAAGATAGTGAATGAACTGGGGAGGGAGAATTTCATCGGAGAGAAAGCTGTCCAGGTCATGGCCGACGACGACTTCATTTTAGTCGGTCGATATTAGAGATCCTTGAACTAGGGGAATCAGTCAGTTTCAACTTGGTTGTAATAATCAAAACCTTTGCGTCGAAAACACAACATCTTATATTAATCGGGTGCTGTTTCTGTAAAGTTAGGCTTGCTTCAATTTTGCTACAAGATTTTTTCTCATATTTTCACATTCTATTATTATTATTATTAATTATTTACTATTCTATGGTAAAGGAGCTAGCCTCTAGCTTATACCATTTTGTCAAAATTCTTCATGATTCTTGAATCAGTGTGTATACTAATACTGGGTCATCTCTCATAATATTGCACCAGTCGTTAACAGCAGCTATTTTTGAATTTGATTTATATATTGATTACGTAATAGTCAATATGATCTATATGATGACATAAACCACCTACTACTCTTGCAGCCATTAAAGTTGATTTAATAATTTATCCTACTGTAGGAATCAGTCGAAACATGGATTTATTTAATTTAATTACAATTAGAAGTGGTTCATGACCAAGCTAACAATTGGGACGCTATTAATAAATGAGAGATGGTGTCGTCTAGAACGACAATGCCAATTCTTCCTCTCAAGAGGAAGCTTCTTGGGAGAGAGAGAGAGAGAGAGAGAGAGAGAGAAGTCAAGAAAATCTGCTGAGAGCTATGCATCTAGATTCGAATCATTTGTATAAAAATGCTTTGCCATGAATAAAAACTTCATAGTGCAACCATGAATCTGCTATCCATTTTCCTGATCCTCTCTCTCTGCATTCTCAGAGCAGAATGTCAAGATGTATCTGCCAATTCTTGCAACGATGATATCAAAACCAACGAGGCCATATCAAAAAACATCGACACCTTGTTGCCTAAACTAGTATCAGGCACTATCCAGAATGGATTCATTGCCACCTCCTACGGTGGAGGGGAAAACCAAGTCTACGGCCTTGCACAATGCAGGGGCGATGTCAGCACCGACGACTGCTCTTCCTGCATCAAAGATGCATCCAAGCAGATACGGAACCTCTGCCCGAACCAAGCAGATGCAAGAGTTTGGTATGACTACTGCTTTCTCAGGTATTCCACTCACAAATTCTTCGGACAGGTTGATACCTCTGGCGTGTACTTCTACAACGTGCAGAACGTGACTGATCCCGAAGTTTTCAACAAGAAGTTAGCTGCAGTGATGGATAGGATCAGCTCAGAGGCTGTAAAGCCAGGCAGCAGGGGGCTGGGGAAAGAGAAGAGTGATGTCTCCGAATTCGTTAGGCTGTATGCATTGGTGCAGTGCACGAGAGACTTGTCTAACATCAACTGTGCTCAGTGTCTGTCTATAGCAGTCAGTAACTTTCCTACATTTTGTGGGGATAAGAGAGGATGCCGCGTCTTGTACAGCAGCTGCTATGTCCGATACGAGCTCTATCCATTCTTCTTCCCTCTTGATTCTCAGGAATCCTTGAGTTCTAGCTCTGACAAGTATGAGAGAGTAATGGCTACTAAACACTGATAATGTATGTGTACATTGGTGACATGCTTGATCCTGCTGTGATGAAAATACTGTCTGAAGTTCTTCTCCATGTGTAATAAATCTTGTTGGTTATTGCAATCAACAGCTTTAATTCCTACATTTTATGAGGAGATCATCTCTATTCAACACTGATAATATTTTGAGTTATGTGTGTTTGCATTTTTTTTTTTTTTTTTTTTGACTGGTTGAGTTCAGTGGCTCATGTCATACCACCAATGTAACAATTGGGACCATTTCAAATTGTGGTATTTCTCTTTCAAGACAATAATGCTCATTCTGACACTCAAAAAGAAGTTTCTTGAGAGAGAAAAAGTATGGAAAATCTGCTAATAGCCATGTGTCACAGGGTGACAGTTTTGGCTCCTGGTTCTCGGTCCCCGTGGGTCTCATGTGTGCTGGCCCCTTAGTCCCGATTGTAACCACGGTCAATTAACACTTGTTTGGTGCATGCAAGTATATGTTCTGCTCCTATTATCTGCTAATGGTTCCTTGTATGTTGGGCTTGTTGCGCATGTGGGACGGCTGAACTCCGTGAGAATCGAGGTCAAGTTATCCGCTAGACCCGTTACACATGCATCTACATTGTGTAGCTATCCAGTTTCCTTCTTATCCTCTCTCAAAGCTGGATTCCAAGATGATTTCAAAATCAATGGCAGCATTCAGATACTATCCAAAATGGATTCATTAAAGATGCAGCCAACGACATAAGAATTCTGTGTCCAAAACCAAGCAGATGCAAGAGTTTGGCATGATTACTTTTAATATTATCAAATTATTTTTCAATATTCATTGTTCACAGTTAACTGAACATGAATAAAATATGAGCATTTGTCCTTAAACGTATGTTGCATATTTTTTAAAATAAATTCAAATAATGCTACTGTCTTATATAAATATTTGTCTTTTGCGGTAATTGTGTTATTCATGCATGTCAACATTTAACAGGGCATAATAACAAGTATTTTGAGATCATGATATTCAAATTTAAATTTAATAAGTTTGAATGTATATTATTGAATGAGAAAATTATTGAATTATAAAATAAAGATATTTTGTAGTGATATTTATTTTGCGGATTGTTCCATTTATCAGAGTCGGAGATATCTTAAAAAAATCGAAACCTCCTTTTTGCTTCTGAAAAGATCTCAAGGATGGCAGTAGAATAGAGGTTCATGGCCATGGAAATGCTTTTAAATAATTTCAAGTCAAACTTTGGTGTTCATTCGAATTCACATATCATTGGTTTCAGCATTATGGGTAGGCCCATCTAAATTCTACAAAGAGAATCTACACTATTCATTAATTAATTCAACTATTTCAAAAGCTCATAAATTATTTATTCTATTCCCGGACCAAGAAATTATGGTTAATTCACAAAATATGATTTCGAATTTCTTGATAATGTTCTGGCTCTGATACATTCACAATTTTCAAGATGTTAAATTTTTAAGTTTAGAAAATGGGTTTTATTAATTTAGAACCCAAACTATATGTTATCTATCAATTCGAGATTCCAAAAATTAATAAAGAATAGTATTATCATAGGTTCAAAATGGTATATAAATCCGGGAAGAGATCCTCTACAGTGTGAGGAAAACACAGCATGGTGCTGTGCATCCCTAAAATGATGCCACGTAACCGTTTTACTTTTTTTTTCCATCTTTAGTTTTTTTAAGTGTAATCTATATTTCAATATTGTAAAAGTTAATTATTATCATTATTATTAATTATAATAATTAAATAATAATACCTAATTTATTCCTCCTTAAAATAATGAGTCATAAATAAATATTTAGAAAATAAAAATACTAATCAACTAGGCACACAATTTCTTATACGGTAATATTATATTTTATTTTTTTAAATTTATTTAACAATTTAATCTTGTTTTTATATAATTGTGTTTTATAATTTTGTTAGCGATACCATTTGATTCTTCATAATTTAAATTTTAATATTTTTAGTATAAAAATTGTATTTATTTATTAGTATTTGTGATACAATAACTAAAATTATTATTTCATAATTAAATTAAAAAATATTTATTTTTAAGTCTTTATTTGTATAGAAGATTAAATTATATTATTATCCAATTACCATAATTAGTGATAATTATCATGATTTAACTTTTATAATATTATAACTATAAACTATATTGAAAAAAACAAAGAAAATTAAAAAAAAATGATAATAATAACGTGGCATCATATTAGAGGTGCACAACACCACAGCACCGTGCTGTGTTTTGGGCAAACTGCAGAGGATCTGTTTCCATATATAAATCCTTCAAAAGAGATTTTATCAAATCAAAAATTCAAAACAACCTTCATTATTCTCTTCTTATTTAATAAGAAGAATGATGATGATGACAAAAATAAGAACCATGCATGTACTTTCATGATCTTCAAAGAAGTATAAAAAAAATGAAATATTTTGGGGGTCCTGACACCCATGAACTCAAGTGGGTCGGCCCTTCTTGCAGCTTCTAGCTTATTCAAGATCATCAAGAAAAGTGTATATATAGATACAAAATATTCATATCTAGAAAGCTGAAAAACAAAAGTTATACCACATGGACGAGTAAAAAAACCTTATTCCGGTCCAAATGAACAATCTTGAAATCATTTATTCCATAGACAACATGTTCGCAGGAGGGATGCCAAACCCCCAACCAAAAATAAACAAATAGAAAAACTTAAATGTTGCACAAGTTGGAAGATACTGTATAAGATTTTGTAGGTCTATGGAATAATCCAGCAATTTGTTTATTTTTTTTAAATTTTGTCAGTTGGGGACCTATTTTTTGTTTTCGCAGTAGCACTGCTGCATATTTAGCCAGTCTATCCTCCTTATGGCCAGTATTCATTCCCCAATCTGCTTTTTTTTTTCCCACTCTCTTCCTATCTATACATTCTTCATATCCTCCTTTTTCTGCTCCACCACTATTTCAGCCATGGAGAAGCGTCTGCTCCTCCTGCTCTTGCTCTTTGCAGCTCTCCTACTTCAAGGTCCTCATTCTCCTGCTGCTTAGTTTTCGCTTATATCACCTGCGAAACTCAAAAGAAGATGCTGTTGTCAGTTTTTAACATGTTTTGGAAATGCTGCCTGCAGGTGCCACAGGGGCCAGAGTTCAATCGGGACATCACAAATATCGGATAGATGATCGTTTCTCAGCTGCAGAGAAAGAAGTCAAGTTTAAGGTTACAGATTAGTTCTTGTCATACCTTTCCATTACACTGCTGCATTGCTGTCAAGATCTTCACAGGTTCCTACTAATGGCATATGCAGGGTAATCCGACAAGACTGCTGATTGGCTCGGTGGCTCCAACGTGCACGTATAATGAGTGCAGAGGGTGCCGGTATAAGTGCAGAGCTGAGCAAGTTCCAGTCGAAGGCAACGATCCTATAAACAGTGCATATCATTACAAATGTGTCTGCCACAGATAATACTTTGTGTTTGTTGAGTTTTTTTTATTTTTGGTCGAAATGTAGGAGCATCGGAGAGACAGAGCCTTCTGTTCCGATACTATTACGAATTAATTGTTATTACTACTCAAAAATATAGATTCATTTTGTCCAGAGTTCTTCTGAGGATGCAGCATTTTGTCAAGGTTGTGGAATAATACTGTTCTGCTGGTTTTGTTGATGAACACATTCTTGTGTATCTGATTTTCCAGATTTGTATGCGTTGGGTTGCATCCATTGCTGCCTGCATGAAAAAGAGAGAGATTAAGATTATATTAGAATTCGAAGAATACGGTTTATGTGCCCTGCTATCAAAATCTGCTTCAAGAAATGATCAAAATGGGCAGGGAGAGAGTATGCTTACATTGCACCACTCCATGATTAAACCATAACCAGCCGTTTCGAGATAACATATCCATTACAAATTGAGGTTAAATGAATGGCAGGAAA
>JAPKLW010002642.1:0-38436 GCA_026898455.1 Plectranthus barbatus
TATATATATATATATATATTAGACTATACATCTATTATAAATGCCCCGTCATCAATGAAATTTATAAAATAATATTCAATTATTACATACAAATATTATTAATATTTATAAGATTATATACATCACAAAAATAATTAAAATTAATTATTAATTAAAGAATTAAAAAATCAATTAATCTAACTATTAATTTAAGTGTATTAATGAAGTGAATAGATTAATAAATATTAATGTAATTTTACAATTTTACCCATCGGTTTTATTTTAATATATATATAGATATGACAAATTTAATGTTGAAAATTCATCTATACTATATGCTAAAATAAGAATACAATTTAGTCCCTTAAAATCTAATAGGTCAAAAATGATACTCCCTCCGTCTCATTTTAATAGGCCCCTTTCCTTTCGACACGGAAATTAAAAGTTGTGAGTGTAGAATGAGTTAGTGAAATAAATATTTTATTGTTGTATATGAAAAAGTTGCCATTTTTGGAAAAAGGCCAATTTAATTAGGACGCCAAATTCGGTAAGTGGGCCTATTCTAGCGGGACGGAAGGAGTATTTAGTCTTTTGTTTCTCTATCTAAACAACTAAAATGATATTAAGCCTTTTTCCATGAAAATAAATTATCATCGATTTGGAAATAAGAATAAATATAAATAAAATGAGATTAATATCAAAAGGTGAATTACTTAACTAGTCCAGGCTCACAAATTCATAGTAGATGAAATGCAACATCAGAAAAGAGATTGTTCCAATTCACCAATTGCCTACAAATGAGCAGTTTTTTTATTGTTTTCTACGAGAAATATATACAGTTTTGTTTAAATTTGAACCTGGAAGAACAAGGGTAAATGTAAAGCAGCAAAAATTCCTGAATAATGAATGGAATTCACTAAATCAGAAAGCAGCAGAAGAAACTATGGCTAAACTGAATCCCTGTATTTCTTCACATCTGCAGCGTTCAGATAAAAATTTTGGCAAATCTTCGATATCGCGCAATCATTCACACCATTGTCGCCTTCCTTATGTTGGATAAGTTTTTCTAGTTCTTCCGAGGGCTGAAAAACCTGGTCATGAAGTATTTCAGGAGGCCATTAGTTTCTCTCAAACCTAATGAAACTCTTCATAAACTAAGAAAGGTTAGCGGTGAATAAATCAAGAATGAAGAACTAAATCAATTCACTTCAAATAATTCATTCTTCCAAAAAAAATGTGAAGCTTAGTTGAAAAGATGCCTACCAATGGAGAATATGTCGAATTTTCATTTTTACTGTCAGAACAATTTGCATCGGAAGGATGGGGACGACAGGAGGCATCACTGACTAACTGCAGAAGCTTTTCACTTCCCTGAAAGGAAAATAAAAGTTTCCAAAGTAAATAGAGAGTGTGAATTCCCCGACCTAATTAATGATTTTACAGCGCATTAGGATTTCCGGACCTGTGATGCTCTCCAGTGAGAATAGGCGCGGAATAAGAGCCAAAAGAATGGGATGTTAGGCAAAGGAAGAACCTGCATAGGATAAACCGAATATTTCATGTAGATATTAAATAGAGGAATAGACCAAAAGAAAAAAAATATCCATTTTTCGTGCAGTTACATACCATGAAAACTGATGTAAAAGGCACCAAAATGGCTGAGCCGTAGAAGAATTTCTTGTGAATAACAGATCCCCTGGTAATCATGCAGGGTATTACATTTTATTCGATATGATATACACTGATGGTTTCATGTGTATGTGCAGCAAGAACACCGCCAAATCAAATAACAGAAGTTGGAACTCATGGACAAATGGATGAAGGATTTTTCTTGCGGCGCAGCTGACATGTCGCATTTATAATATTCATATCTTAGAACAATAGCCGGAGTACAAGAGATAAGAGTGCTATTCTTCAATTAAAAGTAACAACTTTATATTCAAGATAGCAAAAACTCACAGAAATAATCAATAAAGTTACCTGAATGCTATGTGCCGGAGTCTTCGACGAACAAGTCGTGGATTTAAACTGTCACATGTAGCAGAATCTAAAGAAAATAAATCTCCATGGAACAACTCATGTAACAACTGCATACCATTTTAATTTTCTGATAAACCAATTTTGGTTGCACATATTTCTTATAGCTGCTTGAAAAGCTAAATTCAGAAAAGTGCTACTTGGTAAACAAGCTAGACAGCACTAATTCACTATGCACTATAATGTAAACTAATGAGTAGTGTCGAGTGTGATTCAATCCATTCATGCACAATCTAGATATTAAACTCAAGTTAAAATAAGAACGAGGGGATTCCCCCTTCATATTTGCTCAAGAACAAGAAACAATTAAGTACAAGTGTCAATAATTTAAAGAAATACTTATTAATACACATATCCAGTTCCTATAAACAGAATAATTACAAATATCTAAATGGTGGAAACTAATTTTCATTCTCAATGAAGGGGAATTTTGAGGGAAAGGTTCCAAACAGCTGTCCATCATTTTGTATTTAACCCAAAGGACCTAGTTATAACATGGGGCATCTAATTAAAAAAGGAAAAAAAAAGAAAAAAAAAAAAGAAAATATGAAATGAGATGAGGAAATCAAGATCTGTCTCATGGACTTCCCACCCTAGTCCACAAAGATGAATTCAAGATCAACAAGAAGGGAAATCATAAAAGAAAGAAAATGAATTTTGGAGCATGCAACAAAACAATGTTCTTTCACAGGTCTTTCCTTCAAGTAACGTGGATTACACAAGAATTCAGGTGTAACAATCTCTTGCAAGATATACAACTCAAACCCTGCATATCATACTTACCCATCTATTTTTGGTTGGCATCAAAACATGTAAAAGGGAAACGGCCTAGAGAGGTCCACGACCGTACATGGGATGAGGTTATATTACCTTGATGGGTACACAATATCCACTCTATTTGTCTCCTTCGGAATAGATTTGAAGAAGATTTCAGATGGCTTAACACGTGACAGCAACTTCACCCCCAACCTACATGTAAGACAGATCAGCTAACATAAACGGGTAATGAGAACATAACTCTGTTCCTATTCCTGGAACAGTATTATAGATTAGAGAAATAAAAAGACACAAATAATATCATGTCTAAATACCCATGTATTTTATTCTTGAAAGTTCCTTGGGGAGCCTTCTCCAGCTTACTCCAAGCTCCATTCATCTACACATGGCCATGCTAACAATGAGATGAATACACCAGAAAACCAGTAACCCACTAGTCACAAATCTGCTATCCAAACATATCCAAGTTATTAATATTTATGCCATACTATCTATAATACAATACTCCACAATTAGGCAAGTGTAAACATATAATTTCAGCTAACACAGACATAAACTAATGATCCTTCACATACAGCTACTGAAACAAATTGATCATTCGCAAGCTTTATACATAGCACATACACAGTCCTTGTTAACTTGCTTATCAGAGGCTTAATGATCATTCCTAACTTAATTATACATCAAATATTGGTAATAAATTGTGATAAGTCAATTTCTATTCTGTAATTAATTATGCAAGAAAATGGCCTCTAAAACTAATCATCTACAAAAAAACACCCATCCCTCCCTCATATCTTAAGTGCAGGAGCTTACTGCAAAGAAACTAAGTACTGGAGAAACACCAGAAATATTATCATACAACCCATATAAATACAAATCCTTCACACACTGGTCAACAATAATTAACACGCCCGGCATATTTGATGTCACATGTGGTGACAAACTTGTTTCATATGACTCAATAATCCATATTGCAAACAACCATATAGTATGATAGAAATGACATATATAAGTTTAAGTACCTAAAAACTAGATGCGCGTCTGTTTTGACATAAACAAACAAGACAAAGTAAATCAATCACAAGCCGCATTGCCAATGCCATCAAGGATAATGTAACATCGTGTGGTTTCTTGTGAATAAGATAGCACGTATTACTCACTAATGATCAAAGTAACGAAAACTCCTTTATATCAATCGGAAGCCACACGAACGATCTCTATATACATTTCCAGACAAGCAACATTAAGCGCATATTCTATTGTGAACATGTACATAATAGTACAATGACAATTGAAAACTTGTTTTCGTAATACCTAATCAGAAGTCTTTTATGAGATAGCCACAGCCATCTACAAATCCTTCGCACATTACTCACTAATTCACGCATTTCACATTAATTAATATAACCCACAAGCCCTACAAACACCAAATGCTCGATACACTGCGCAGATCATAATGAAGCAGAAGCAAACACAATCATTCAAATCGTTCATAAAAAACAATGACAACACTGACGAAGAAACCTTGTTTGAAACGAAATCAACGGTGAGCTCAACTTTCGAGTCCTCGGAGGACTTTTTGCTGGAGATTTTGTTCCAAAACTCCTTCAACGTCGACGGAGTGGTGGATGATTGAGCTGCAGCGGCCGAAGGGTCAATCGATCGACTGAAACACCAATTCCTTCCTCTGATCGGAAACACCACAACTTTAGCCCTCATTTTCCGATTCTACAATGAAAAACAGATCGAATGCTGCAAATCGGGGCTAACTGTTGCTGGGGAAGAAATTAGCGGGTGCGGAAACTTCGTAACTTCAAAATCCGAGACGAGTTTTCTCGATTCAGAATCGTTCGCGAGCGTCTATGCAAATTACAAATTGAGCGGCGGTGTTGTTTTAGAAAGTGTTTTCGATGCTGACTGGGATAATGATAATAAAAAAAATTAATCAGTGTAATATCCACTAGGAGTTCGATTTCCCTTCAATTATATAATGATTAGTGTTAAATTTCTTTCCACCATCAAATACCAATGTATTTTTCTATATTAGTGATTAGTAAAGTTTATTATCAAATTCAAGTTGAATAAATAAATTCAAATGAGACATTTGGATACAAATCTTTAGGAAACCTCTTAATCTTAGAGAAATATTTCTTCATATACTCTATTTTCTGCAGTCACCTTATTAATATACTTTCTACATCACTAAGATTTGAGGCTCAAATGGAAAATCGAATGAAACATACATTTAAAAAGTCAAGACTTGTTCGAAGAAATAAGTCAAAATACTCGAAACTGACGTCCCACCAATCAAAATTTGGACTCGAATTGGACCCTTGTAATGTATTTAATTTATATTTCACATATAAGTATAACTTAAATTTTATAAAAAATATATAATTGTCAATTAATAAATGTAACTATTATTTTACAATATAAAAAATAACATTAGTCTTATGGCATTAATTTACAATAAACTTGTTAAAACTAATAAATAATCACTAGTATTGAATTATTTCTTATATCTAAGATTTCATGAATACTTAAAAAAATCTCAACCCTTAAATGCAAAGCAAATCGACGTCGGAGCTATGGCCACGTAGCAGCCTCAGATGGATTTCCAGATGTATCTAGTGAAATCTCATGCCTGATCTATTTATGTTCCTCTTACTTCTTACATGAAGATGATCGCAACCAATCTCTCTCACTAATTTTATAATACTCTCCAAGTGTGTAATTCAAGATGTTGGGGACACACCGAGTAATCTTGTGCAACGGCGGAGCAGCGGCGCTCTGCTGCCACGGCCGGCGGTGGATGGTCGCCAAAGCAGCCAACCGCGCCGCCGTGCATGGCTCTAAGCTTCCGGTGCCTAATTCCATCCCGGTGAGTTGTTCGTTTTTTTTACTGCAGATTGGAGATTAATTAGATTTAATATCGGAGCTAATAAGATATTTTGGAATTTGAAAGTAGAAACAATGAACGAAGTATATGAGATGGGATGGTCAGGCTTGATTTGAATCGAATACGATTGCACTTTTTGAGTTGATTTAATTTTGTATTTGAAGTTATTGATTTGATTGCACTGTTGGAATTAAGATCATGCTAGTCACCTAAATTGAACTTCTATATAGAAATTGACATAAATGCTTGCCTATAATGATGAATTTGCCAAAAAAAAAAACTAGAAATCAATTTATAAATTAAAAAAAAAAAAGTGGAAATAAACAAATCTGCAATTTTAGTATGAAAAGAATATATAAATTAGGTAAAGTTGCAAATCAATATCCTATTCAATATTTATGTAGACCACTTAAAGTGTTCATCTAAATCTTAAGCAGTTTAACAAGTTGATTAACTCAATTGGGATTCTCAAGTATTTTTTTTAGCTAATAGTTATGGTTGATTATTTCACACTGGAGTTAATAATTTCTTGTATAAATTAATACTGACTTTGTCAATAATGCAAGAATTTCTTTAATGAAACCAATTTGTGTTAGAACTAATTTTTATATTAGAAGATTGTTTGCCCTACATGTTTTGTTTCATAGTAAACTTTTGCAGTTTGAGGAAGTGGAAATGGAGATCCAAAAATCTATAGAAGAAAAAGAAAGGAAGAGGAGGGAGGTAGAAGATACAATTGATTCCCAACTCAAGAACTGGCCGCTACTCTATCTTGAACAAATAGTGTGCCGTAAACAGAGGAAAGGCGAGTGAGTTTATCTCACTTTTCTGCTCTACAAATAAAAATAAATCTCCATCACTCTCATAATGCACCAATATTGTGATGAGATTTTTGGAATGTCTACGTATATAATATTGTACTACCTTTCAGAATTGTAATATAGTTAGAAACATCAAGTTCATGAATGGTTTGAACTGAATTTGTGGCTTTAAAGCGATTGAATAAGAGTTGGATGACATCAAAACCTGGATATAAGCTAGCATTTAACACTCTATACTTCCAAGGAATATGGATATAGATACTAAGCATGAAGTCTAAAAAAGGTAGTAACTAATCTAGGTCTCTTCTTCTGCAACTTCAACAAACCTACCACGGACCCATTTCTTGATTGTCTTTGCCTCCTTCTTTGGTGCTTCTGCAATCTCTGATCGGAGGAGATCCGGTGGGTTGGCAGATGAATTCTGTGTATGAACTGGGATCCCATTAGGGCTTGGTTTATGAATCTTGCCATTCATCACTGGTGCAGCATAGCCATTAGGACTTTTTTTGTGAAGCTGCTGCTCAGTTTCTTGTATTCCATGAGAGTAAGGACTTGAGCCATTCCCGTTGATGAAATCTAGAAAACCAAACTCATCAAAACTGAAGCTATCGGTTTCTTCAAGACTAGCTGGGATGCTGTGGAATCCATTTATTTTTGCGGGCCGAGTGAGTTCTAGATTTTGATCTGGCTCAGTCGGACTCTCTGAGAGATCATTTCCATTTGCATCGTGAAAGAAAGTTGCTGCATCTTCGATTTCTATGGATTCAATGAGCTTACGAGCTTCTGCAATGAGCATCCTGCATTCCATTAGAGAAGCATGGGCAAGAGGACTCGTTTTAGCAGCTATTTCAAGTGCCTTTGCAGCTTTCTCAGCTTCAGAAATCAAGAGCCTGCGAACATATCATCACAAGATGGCAATTCTCAATACTTGTTTATTGCACATAATTCAGTTGAGAGAGGACCGACCATGTTCAACACTACAAATAAAGAACTTACTTGGCCTTGGTGATGGCTTCAGTTTTTTGGTCGACAACGGTAGCTCTCTTAGCTCTAATGTTTTTCAACATCTCCAACTTGGTGCTCGCCAATGGGTCCTTGTACGATGGTGCTTTACTTCTCTTTGATTTAATTTGTTGATTTTGACTCTTTGTCTTGCGTTTTAGCATATCATCATTCTCATCCTTGCTTTTAGGACTTCTCTTTTGAGCCTTTCCATCACCAGCAGGCTTCCTCTTAGGCTTCCATTCAGCCCCTTCAGCAATCCCATGATATTTGGCTAGTCCAGAGTAAACCCGGTTCCGGTAATCCTTATCGTTTGAAGAAATGAGAAGGTAAGGCTAAATCGACAAAATATAGGGACAAGGAATCAACAGAAGTTTGATAACGGAACAGAGATCTTACGGGATCCGCCCATTTGGCAGCTATGGCCTCTGAGATTTTCTTCTTCTGCTCTGCAGATTTAGGTGCTCTCTTACTCCCCTTTGGTCTGGGCATACTTTTCCTTTTTTCAACACTCTGCAACCATTGCGTCTCAAGCTGTTTATCCAAGATTTTATACGAATCCCACTGCAACATCTCCTCACCAACAAGACCTTTCTGAGCAGCCTCTGCAATCAGATTTTGCCACTCATAGTAGCAACTATCCTGCAGTTTCAATTTCTCCCGGCGTTTCTCCCATCCAAGTCGAACACCAACACCAATTTTCAACCTTGTTTCTTGACTGCAAGGATTAAGGAAAACAAAGATAAGACAATATGTTGTAAAATAGTTAACAGATTTCTGAAGCCCAAGATATCAAACTAAAAGAGATAATTGTTAAATTTATCAAACGATCCAAAATCCCTGAAAGGCATTACATGTGTACTTAACATAAGCACTTCTATAATACATTTACATGCTCAAATTATTGCAGAATGTAGCAATATATAGCTAAAACGTCGTACCTATAAGAAACCAAAATATACAGAAAAATTAACCTACCTCTGAGCATGCCCCAGATTAATAAGCTTGGCTTTGACCTGCATTGCCAAAAAATCTTTAGAGCATCCACATGACCACAAAGATTTAAAAAATAATAATAAAATAAATAAATAAGCAGCAGGTTCATGACAAGCAGGAATGTGTAATCAGTCATGACCAAATGATTGAATGGTAAATGGAATAGCAAAACTAGATGATTTTAACAAATAGTTACACATATGATCATGATACAGAAACTGTTGATGTACGGTGCCAAATTTTGGTAATGGTATACAGACAAGTAAACAAGAACAGATGGTCAAGCAGGGAGCGTATGTGAAAGAAATTTTGGAACTGGCTCTACCCTTAGGTATTTGGTTATATATTTGTATTAATAAGACAAATTTCTATGCATCAATGTTACTTCAACTATAAGCCAACAGGAAATATAATTACACTGAACTTCAGAAACAACTTGATCATCCCAATTTCTCCTTTTCATTTTGGTGTTATAATCAATATATCATAGCTTCTTACATGACATCACCTTAGGATTTTGCATTGCCAGCCTTGTTCTTTCTTTTATCCGCCTTAACGTTTCTGCAAATAAACAACCAATTTAAAGCGTCGGTATATCCAACTGAATCATACAAAATGGATGTCCAAACTTAAAAAAATTGAACAATGCATTACCTGGGCTGTGTTTCTTGCCTTTGTTCCAGGGCGTATTCCCTTTATTTGCTTTGGAAATCCTCATCCGTCTCAACCTCTCCCTCTCCTCCACATCAGTTGAGTCTTCACTTGAAGATTGTGGTGGTTCAAAATCAGCAGAATTCGATCTTACTGAATCAACATCCATCATCAGAACATCTTGAAGCCTTTTCACCCCTCCACTCTTGCAAGGTACACTTGCAACTTCAAGTGTACCAACCGCCTTTATCATCAGCCTACTCAGCCGTATCCCAGCTCTCCCCGAGGTAAAATCTTCACCAACTCTTCCCCCAACACAAAAATTTCTACGGGAAAATGTGGATGCCAATGCAACTCGCCTATCATTTCCAGCTATTATTTTCTGGCGGAGATCGGGTTGGGACCTAAATGCTAGTGTATTGTTGCGGAAACAAGAGCAGGGTTGTGAAATAGCAATATCTGCAACACAGGCACATAATGTAAAACTTTCAAACCACTTTTCACATTCTCAGTTCCACTCTTTTTCAAATTCACTCGAACATTCACAAATTTTGCAAACCACAAGTCAATACGAAACAAGTAAAAGCCTATTCGGAACAAATTGCATAACCACAAACACAATTGCAATGTAAAACTTCACATAAGCGAATTCAATTCATGTAGAAAACGCCCCAAACTACAAGCTGAGAAATTGGGGGTTTTCGTGGTTTATCTTACCTAATAAAGGCATGGAGAGCTCATTAAGTCGGAACTCAAACGCACGAGATTTAGATACAATCACAAATTGCCGGCGTTTGTGGGGATCCCATGCGAATTCAGATAATCTGAGGGCTTCTGAATTGAAAAGGTAAACGTGAAAATTTAAACGAAGCGAGAGCCACACACAAGAGTGTTCCCGTGAGCGAAACGGCGGTGGATAATGATAAATGATAGTAATATTTTCTTACTTTGAAAACTGGAAATATTTACAGTAACGAACAAAATGTAAAATATCACATAAAAATTATCTGATATAGCTTAGGACCGAGAAGTTTTGGCACGATAAAAATAACAGATACAAATAGTTCGATCTTAGGGGTGTAATCGAGCTGAATCGAGTCGAGTAGTGTTGTGCTCAAGTTTGACTCGTTTAGTTTTGACCTTTTTTATCGAAGATTTTGATGTTTACGAACTTTATCAACTTTTTATTGAGTCTAAACGAACTTTCTAAATTTAAAATATATTTAAGATTTTTATTATTATTTTGAAAAAAAAATTATTCCAAAAATAATATTATATTCATGCTCAAACTCTATATTTTTTTATTATTATTAGAAAGATTTACCATTATTATTACACTTAAATCATTTAAGTATTATTTTTATAAAAGTAATAATTGTATATTTCTTACTAATTTTAGATAACGAGCCTTCTCACGAGCTCACGAGTCGAATACTATGATGCCAAGTTTGGTTCATTTACTAAATGAGTTTTACTAAAGAAACGCGAATGAGCTTTTATCGAATCGAGATCCGAGTAGCTCACGAACAATTTAATTCATTTATATCCCTGTTCGATCCATCAAGAATTGGTTAAGTTATAAATACGACATAACAACAATAAATATTACTCCCTCAGTCCCACTTCATTAGTCACTCTTTCCTTTTTCGTCCGTCCCATTTAATAGTCCATTTATCTAAAATGAAAATTAAGTTAATCTCCACTCACTAATAAAATACTCATTTCCTCTATTTTTACTTGCATTAGTTATTGTGTCAAATCTCAAGGGGACTAATTAACCGGGACGGAGGGAATATGTTATTTTAAAAATTGAGGTATTTGGTAAATATAAAAAACATAAAATTAACTTAAACTATATCAAAATAATTCTAAATGATGTTACATGTCCTCTAGATTTTTTACATTTTCCTAATTCCATTCTCCAAAAATAGATTAAAAAAAGTGGATTCAACATCAAATGTACATATTAGCATAAACTCGTTGTCAAAAGCATTTCCCGACACCGTCATGGTGTTGGACTTTGGATGCCTTGATTAGGGCAGGTCCTGAAGCCGTGCGGGAGGTGCGCCGCACCGGGGCCCCAAAAATATTGGGGTACCATTTTTATATGTATATGTTAGTATTAATACATTAGTAATTTATTTTAGTATTTAAACTACAAAATTATGTTAATCTCAAAATAAATAAATTCATTTTTAACTCAACTAAAATAAAATAATAGAGGACATAAATTTATATTTTATCTTATATAAGTTTAATGATTCAAATAAAACATATAATAAACTATCAAAATACTCCTCTTCACAATATTATATTAGTTATTTTATAATTAGAAATTGTGATTAGTCTATTAATTGAAAGAATTTGAAAAAATGTTTAAAATTGAATTAGATTGTGAAGTTTTTAGTAGTGAATTTGATTTATTTTTTTTTAAAAGAGAATTATGAAATTGTCTGTAAATGATAGTTATGTATTTTGTTTTAATATCATATTTAAAGTTGTTTATTTCATTTAAGATTTATTCATTGATGAATATAATCAAAACTCTCATGATTTCCAAGTAAAAGAACATGAATTTTTTTTTGGGATTTATAGTTTTTGAACAAATTTTAAATAAAGATGGCGTTAGACATATTTTATACTTATATTTAATTTTATTAATATTTTTTATTTATTATTATAGTCGTAAAATTGTGGCATCATCTATATTCATCGCACAGGGCCCCCGAAATCACAGGGCCGGCCCTGGCCTTGATGTAGTTCTTAGACTTTTTTTGAATGTTTGGTGGTTTCAAGTATTACTGCTTGCCCGATGTGAGCTGATTTGATTCGCACGATACTTCTAATTAAGACATTTTTTGTAAGTAGTTGATTGTACACTAAATCTAAATAATGAAGATATGCCAAACTTCTCATAGAATTTAACATAAATATCTCTGCATCATAATCTCTTTACACCACATTGTTGTTCCGAGTTACGTGTAGTCACTGACTAATCTTTCCCCATGGTGTTAGAAACTCGGGAATGAATATAAGACTAAAGAGAACAGGCTACGAAAATTGCATTTTGATTAATTACTTGATACAAATGTAAGAGTACATCACGAATATATATATAATAATAATCAATTGCTAGGATTTCGTCATCCCTACTCTAATATAATGGTTGTAATTTGTTGTCTAGACTATTATATATTAATCTATATTTATCTATCTTCTAGATAATACTACGTAGGATTCTAGAACATAAACTCTTATATTATGGGCTTAAACTCCTAATATCCCAAATTACAATAATTCAAGCCCAAACTCAATGGACCAAAATCATGTTTATAATTGAAAAAGTAGCTAGGTCTAGGTGCTTGATCACAACACGTCGGTAGGCTCACAGTACACTAGGTGTACACTTGCGTAGGTCTATATTACTTAGAATACTGTAATCACTCAGTCTTCATCCATCTTGGATTGATTGAAGTTTATATGAAATTTGAAAGCATGTATGTGACAAATTCTGAAATTTTTATATTGTATATGCAATACTCTAATTAGTTTTTCTAATAACCTAAATAATTAATCGAGAATGTGCTTATTTAGCTCGTGTTTGTGGTGTCTCAAACAAATCAAATCCAATGGGTTCAGCCCCGTGAGTTTCATCAACATTTCTTCCAAAGATTATATTTTTATTTTTCTTCTTTTACTCATGCATGCATTTCAATGTGATTTTTGTTTCGTGTGTGTGTGTGTGTGTGTTTTTTTTTTTTTTTTTTTTTTTTTTGTTTCATCGCTGTACTTGCGTTTATTTGCGGCTACCTTTTCTCTACCAAATAAGTGTGCATGTTATTGTCATGGCTTAGATGTTTGTTGAATTTTTTATCAAGGGAGGATTCTATTTCTAGATCTGGTTGCACTTGCCCATTTGGATGATATTAACTAAAATAGATGATAAATGGTGATGAAGTGTGTGTAAAAGAGAGTTTGGAAAAACAAATAAGATTGAAAATTAATTGAGATTAGTTTAATAATTTTAAGCATGAGCTTTAATTAATCAAATTTCAATATTTATCTTATAAATCATCGCACTGGTAGCAAATTAGTCTTTCTTAAAGCTCAAATCTATAAATAGAATAATTTTACGGCTGCACTCATGATTTGTAGATATATAGAAGAAAAAATGATGCATGATATTCATTAGCCCACTAAATCATTAACCCAACAATATTTTTAGAAGAACCAAACTTAAAAAGTAGTTAACCCACCCACTTTCCAGCCCATCTATTTATTTCTTAAACCTACACATACTATATAAGGTTCTAAGAAATTAAAAATAATAATAATAAATAAATAAATAACCTAGAAAAATGCCAATAATCTTGAAATATATAAATTACATAATAAATTCACTGTATCAAATTATAAAAAATATAACCATGTTTAAATTAATGTATACCTATTAAAAAAACATGTTTCAAATACTCCATAATCGTGGCTAGGGGTGTGCACGGTTTGGCCGGTTTAAGAAAAACTCTTAGGCCAGTCAGTTTGAAAAAATTACAAACCGGATGCTATTGGTTTGTCCATAGTTTAAAAAATGAAACCGGCCATATCGGTCGAACGGGCTGTAAATATATTAATATTATATATAGAGAGAGAGGAAAGATCATGTAAAAAAAATTCTCATGTGATAAAAAAAAATAAATCATATCCATTAGATTTAAAAAAATCAATGGTTGATATTCAAACAAGCAACAACTAAAACACAATCAAGCAACAAAATAATCAAACAATAAATAAAACACAACCAAGCAACGTTGCAATCAAACAACGATCTGAATACAATCAAGCAACGATGTTATTGCATTGGAAATGCCACTATTAATTGAATAATTGTTAAATATGTATGTCAACAATTGTGGACGAATGCCTAATCCTCCCCTCTTGCTTTTTTTTTTTTTTTTTTAATAAGTTTACATTAATCTTAAAAAACACACACCTACTCATACACCCAAATATCTCTAGAAGTTTGAACTTGTGACCTCTCAGCCACAATCAAGGTGTTTTAACCA
This sequence comes from Plectranthus barbatus, assembly GCA_026898455.1. NCBI lineage: Eukaryota > Viridiplantae > Streptophyta > Magnoliopsida > Lamiales > Lamiaceae > Plectranthus > Plectranthus barbatus. The sequence continues at coordinate 14,229 of JAPKLW010002642.1, forward strand.
CTACACCCCGAGCGAAGGGATAACTCTCTTGCTCTTTTAATAACTCCACCCGTCCCTTCGGATAATCTCATTTATTTTTTCATAATAATCAAGGACGTTTAGATAAAATAACAATGATAATAATTTATTGATAAATAATGATTATTTTTCTTTTGGAAAATGAGATTAATCTAATAGAATAAACAAAAATGAAAAACGAGACTAATCTGCCTAAACAGAGAAAATATAAACTAAGAGTGAGTACTTAAAGTTGGTAATTCGGAGACATTATTGTAAATTCTCGATGTGAAATATTTAATTTTGTTGAAACTAAATATTACCAAATTAATCTACGCGTAGAGTAGATGATCGTGGTATATGTATTTCCTCAAATTCAAATTTTGGTGAGTGAAAAATGACTCAGATGAGTCCACGAAGTGACACAGTTGGTGTGATTATTACAAAAAGTGAGTATGTAATAAATGATGTCTCACATTGATTAATTACATTAATTAATATATGTATATAATAATTTCGTGCAATGTACCGATAAAATGCTAGTAAATTATTATTAAAAGAACACAATGAGTTATATTAATTTAACCATAATAGCATATATAAAAATCAATTCAATATCAAACTAATTCACAGAGAATATAAAATATCAATTTATATTTTTATAATTAATTAATAAAATCTGTAATTGCCCTAGACTTTGCAACATATCAATTGATTGTGTTTGTCTACGCACTTATATACACACATTAATTTTGTCAATTTTTTTAGATTACAACCAACATACCATCATTTCGTTCGGGATAGTATATATATTATTTTCAACATTATAATTTGCTGTCATTATTCATTAATACTCCTTCCATTCCGATTATATAGTTCGGGGTTACTATTTTAGGGTGTTTCAATTATATAGTCCAATTTCTATATTTGGTATGGTTTTTTATGGTAATTTACCATTATATTCCTAAATAATTTTGAAAAATTTAGAATATTAAATGTAATATTATGAAAATGAGAGGTTAATTAATGCTTTAAATAAGGGTAATGCTGGAAATTTGTTTAAATATTAAATAATTTTTTTATAAATGTACAAAATTAAATTGGACAATATAATCGGAACGGAGGGATTATTTGTTATCAAATTTGTTAAAATATAAATATATGACTTAGCAATAGGATGAAGCAATACCTAGTCCTAAAAAAAAGGGAAAAGCCATAATTATGTCTCAAAACCATGAATTAAGATTAAATCATTACATATTATGGGCTTGTTAACTCCCAGTCGACAATATTCACACTTTTGCAGCTAATGTCACCTAGTATATTATTAAAATTCAAAAACTTTATTATATCTCATAAATACACACACACATATATATATATATATTAAAGTTATATAGTTCAAAGTGATAATTGGCTCCCAAAAATAATATATAAACTTACAATTCCATTGATAAAAATAATAATTTAGCAACGTTATCTCCAAAAAAAATAAAACGTGAATATTAATTTTGTTTTTTTTATATTCATTTTTATCTTATTAACTTATATATATAAAACAAACATTAACATATTTCAATGAAACTTTTTTTTATCACCTTCGTTATCAAATGTTGCATCTTCGTTACTCTGTTTTATTTACTATTATTTTTTAAAATTAGAGATCATGAAAAGAAATATGATAAAAGTCATCATTCCTAGGCAAGTTTCAAAATTCAAAAAGCTTCAATCTCTTGTATAATAATCCTAGCCACATTTAATAGTCCCATAATTAATCATAGATCTTGTCGCATGCTCAAATATATTCAAATTTAGATTATTAATCTATAAACATATATTAAATTTCAAGACGTAATCAAGTAAAGAGCGAGAAATATGATAAAGAAGAAAAATCATTTCAAATCCATCATTTTGTCCTAATATGAATTAATAAGTTCCAACAAATTATTTATTTGACTTTTTTTTCATCCCATTTTTCTCCCTACCTAAGTTTAGGGAGCAATATTATTTTCTTTAGGTGGGCGAAAATAAAATGAAAGTTTTCCAACGTTTGTTGACCTAAAATCCCAATTTATGGTTGACGAAATTGTAGACAAATGAATCGGGTTCGGAGTGTAGTGGTTTGAAAGTCTTACTCATGTTTAATAAATCATGAATTCGAGCTATAATTAAAATACTTGAGTGTGGTAGAATTTGAATTAACATTTTTTTTTCAAATATTAAAGACGTTAGTAGAAAATTGACTCATGTCTTGTTTTTCCAATCAATGAGTAACATCAATAATTATTTTTCTTAGATTAAAATTAACGAAGACTTTATTGCGAAGCAAGAGGGAGAAGATTGGCTAAAAATGAGTATGTTTGATAACTAACATACAATAAACTATTATAGTTTGAAACTTTGGCTTTCAATTTAGATGAATCAACATAAATTTTTCTCTCAAATTAGGAATAGGGTTGTAAATAAATAAAGCTATCCATCCGCTATTTGAATTATAGTTTGATGTTTTTGCTCATTTAACGAAGATAGAATATAATTTATGAACTATGACCATTCAAGTTAAAGTCACTTCATATATAAAATAATTAATATTGTAAAATTAATATTTTTATAATTTTATAATAATAAATATGATGAGCTTCGAATTTAAATTTAGATGTTCATTTATGCTCGATTAAAATTGATTTACATTCGTGAGCTTTGAGATATTTAATAATAAAATCTAAAAATCAACTCAATAACAAATAAATTAAGATTAAATTAATTACAATTCCGTAAAATTATGCCCCTAATTAAGCATGAATGTTGGTGTAAAAATGAAAAAAAAAAAAATCCAAAACCCAAGAAATTACAAAAGTAGAATTGAATCATTGTCGCTTTCCTCCACATGCCAAGTGCAAAAGGAAAAGGGAATTCATAGACTAGGCAATAAATATTATTGGGTCCATTTTTGCATATTTTTGGTGTAATGTAATGTAAAATATAAGCAATAAACTATGTAGATAAGTCATCCCATTTTGAGCTTAACTTATGACACTGTCCTATTTCATACAAAATCTCATGATTCATTTCTCTCTCATAAACAGTAAATATCTATGCATGTTTATGATTTTTTTTTTGTCATAAATTAATATCACGTTATATATCAAATATGTATTTATTTGTCTGTATGCAAAAAAAATAAAATAAAATCCTACTATATAAAATATATGCCATAATTTGTCCTTCTCAATTAACTAAACCGAAAACATTATTGTAATATGATATGTGTGGTTATCCATTTTTATAATATGATTTTATTCATTAAAGTATTTTAGAATTATTTATAGTTATAATATAATATATATTTATTTATTTTGATATTGTATTATTAGAGTTATTTCATACACAAAAAATCTTGTTGTAATAAGATTTAGTTATACAAGGGCCCGCACAATCTAAAAAAAAAAAGTAAATCAGTAGGAAAACATGTAAATGGTTTAAGTATTTTATTTAAATCCGATACATTATAAATTTGAGTTTTAATACAGTATTTGGTTGGATTGTGATTTAAGTTAAAATGAAGTTTTCATAATACTCATTTGAGCTATTACACGTGATAAAAATGCTTATTTCTATGAATACATTAAAGAAATATTTATTATACAATTTCTCTATCATTTTTAGGTGTCTGTCAGTATTTTTATTTTCAGAAACAAAATTAAGTATTTAAATTTGGTGTGACCTTGGTGAGACCTTTGTGACACCCAATTTTAAAAATAAAATATTTAAATATTCCTTTTAGGTGATGATTTTAATATTGTAACAAAAAATCATTACTTTGAAATGACTTTTAAACAAAGTCTCATGCAAAGAAAATGTTTTTTTGGGATAAAACTTGGTATTTTTATAATATATTTTATAAGTCAAAAACTTGCGTTAGGCAGGCTTAAACGGTTTAGGCGGGTTTTATTCTATCCAGATGGGTTGACCCATCCCAAATAGGGTTTATTAATCCCAATTAGGGTATATTATATGAGTTTGAGCTTGAGTTAATGGATAAAACCCGCCTAAGTCGTTTAGACCTGCCTTAACCCAAGGGCCAAGACCTTCCCATTTTATAAAAATGGATAGTTATAATAATATTCATTTAAGTTAATTTGTTTGCTGATGAAAACAAAATTGAAAAGAAGTCAATGTAGTTTGCTCCGACATAAAATCAAGAAATTTGTTCCTCAAATTGCAGTTGGTCTCTACTCTCTCCATTCCAACGCCGCCGGTATGCCCTCCACGAAGTTCCCCACCCTCTCTCTCTCTCTCTCTCTCTCTCACCATTTTAATGTCGCTTTCTAAGTAGACCCGGACCAGTATATCGTCATCCACTTCATTTTTCCTATTATGTTTCTTCGAGCTTCTTTCTTTCTTACATACCGGAACTAACTGTAATCGTCAAAACATCTTTTTTGACGTTTGAAATTTCAAAACTCTTCTTCATTTTCTCTTTCGCTTCCTCCCGTGAGTTTCTTGGGTTTTGCTTAAAACCTCAAGATTTTGTCTGAATTCCAAGAATCTGTCATTTGAATCTTGCGATATCCCAAATCTCGCCACGAGATATTCTTGATTTATGCTATAAATATTTTGCTCAGCTGTTCAAGATTATGTTGTTCACTTTCGCACTTCTTTTGTGAATTTGAAGAAACCCTTCTCAATTCTGCCGCGCAACTTCGGAAATCTTGAATCACATCATTCAAAGTTTGATCTTTCATCAATCTGAAAATGGGCGACGCGTCGGAAAGAACTGGAAGATTCGGAGATACGGGAGTCATAGAGCTGACGGGGAAGATAATGGTGGTGGCAATAGTTCTACTCTTCTTTGTTGTGGTGTTTGTATTCTGCCTCCACCTCTACGCCAAATGGTTCTGGTACCGCCGCCAAGAAAACAGCACAACCACCACCACGAGGCGGCGGCGCCGTCGTCTCGAATTCGCGGCGGGTCAGGAGATACCGATTGTCTCCGCTCTGCGGCGTGGATTGGACCCTGCAGTCCTCAAAACCATACCCATCGTAGTGTATGATCCCAAAGAATTCAAAGATGGATTGGAATGCGCTGTCTGTCTCTGCGAGGTTTCCGAGTCTGAAAAAACCAGACTTCTCCCTAAATGCAACCATGGATTCCACGTTGACTGCATTGATATGTGGTTTCAATCCCATTCCACCTGCCCCTTGTGCAGGAACCCCGTGGCATCGAGTTCTTCATCCGATCCCACATCGGAGCAAGCCCAAACAATGGAGAATTCAGGTGCAAATGCAGTTGCAATAGAGGTGCCAAATTTCCCAACCAATGTGTTGATTTGGGGGAATGAGACTCAAGTTAGCACCTTTGGCCCTTGTGCAGAGGAGGGCCATCAAGGCAATGCTGTTGCAGAAACATCCAGCTCGTCTTCCTCGTCGATGGCCTCGACTAGCAGCAGGCCGGATGGGGTGTCCTTGATTGACATCCCAAGGCAGGCCAGCGAGGAAGACGAGCAGAAATCCCCGGTGCCAACGAGGCTGAGGTCGTTGAAGAGGCTCTTGAGTGGAAACAGAAGGGTCAATCCTTCTAGCCCAAGAAATCTTGATCTTGAGCAAGGAGTTCGAGGGCTGAGTTGATTGATGGATGGATTTCTGTGGATTGGTATTGTATTTAGCTTTGTTGCAGCCATTGAAATCGATGGTATGGTTCGAATTTTCAAGCATATGATTTGGTTTCTGTTTGGTGATCTCGGAGATGATTAAAAGGTCATGAGTTCGATTATTTGTTCGATGTTCTTTGATTCTTGAGGAAGATGAATAGTTATTTCTTGCAGCTTAGAAATTGAATATTTGCTGATTATTGTATAAAATATAGGTTGGCTTCTCTGTTTGAGGAAGGAGATGCTTCCTCACCCTCTCACAGAAGAGTGTTGGATAGGAATCTTGCATAATTTTGTCAATGTAGTAGCTATTATGTATTGAAAAGTCATAATTTTTATATCACATTATTTCAATCAATCTTGTATATCCATCACTTTATTTTCCTCTTTTTTGGTGCAATATGTTGGTGAGATTAAGATTGAGATGAAAATGAAGTTACCATTGTGTCATTTGAAACCAAATTCAAAAACTCGGACTTTAAAGCTTGAACGAGCTTTTATCGTGTCAAGAAGAGCAAGAATTATCTTTACGTTCATTAAGAAAGAGAAAGGAAGGGATGAATGTTGATGGGGAGCCATGTTGAGGCAAATGCAAGCAAAGTGTGTGGCCTACTAAAAGATGGCACCAAACAAATAATCCAGGTGCTATCTTTAACTTTGATCTTCATCAACAACAGACATTCATTAAATTATGTCTCTAAAATTAGGCCTAAAAAAATATGCAAACAAACACCAGAAATCTGTGTGTCTGATCTTTTGCTATGTCACCAAGTAAACAGGTCCATAAGAGTGAACCCTCTGCTTGTTTAGACACATGTATGGCACCTCATGCTCATCCGAGCTCCCCGTCGAGCCAAAAAGCCCGGTCAGGGGCCCGGAGGCTGCCCGTTGAGCTCTGCCAGCCGCGGTGCCAACCAAGGCTCCTCCCTTGACCGGGCCCGAGACGTGGCCCCGCCTTGCCTTCGAGGCCACGGTGGTGGTGGTGGTGTTAAATGGTTGCTTGAATGAGTTACTTTTCTTGTCATTCTTCAACCAGGAAAACAGAGAACTTTTCCATGATTTCCTCTTCTTTTTCTCTCCATTAATCTGTTTTTTCTCCTCCGTTATTACATCTGAATTTGCTTTGACAGAGTTGTTCCTGGCTTCTTCCAAGAACTTGAACAAGAAAGTAGGCAACAATTCAACACATGATTCAAATTACAAATTCCATCAGGTTTTTTTTTTTTTTTCCAGTTAAAAGATTATGCAAGAATTGAACATTGAAATGTTTTAAAACTACAAGAAATGAAAATTTAATGTAAGGGGACAAATTGTTGTGTCCCAAAAGCAAGAAAGAATTTCTTACAGCAAGAAAACAAACCTGTGTGAAATCTGCCTGGTAATCAAATTCATGGATGAAATATTCTGCAGATTCATTCATCTTTGCCTGCAATCTGCAGAAACAAAAACATAAAGAATCACACAAAAAACAAGTTGAGCAAAGAGACTAGAATTCTTGGTGGTTGATGAAAAACACACAAAGCATACACTAACTGTATCATACCTTAAAAAAAGTGATCTTGAATTTGCAGAGAGACAGCACAGAACATAATGAGATATATCATATATATGGTGTGGATAATTATTTCATTTATTTTTGCATTTTATAGCAATTTTGTTACCATAGCTAAATGACTGAAAACGTTAAGGCCAGCTAATTTGTATAACTCCACATGAATTTTGGGAATTTATGGAATGCTTTGGCAGTTGGATGGGCAGTGAAAGCTACTATTAACGTTTTTGGAAAATGGCCTTTTTTTCTTTGAGAAGAATGATTTTACAAAATTTAATGCAAATAGTGGAGTAACCCCCCATCCCCCATCAATGAAAAACAAAAACAAGAAATGATGAGTGAATGTGAAGAAATTAAGTGAGAGAGAACCAACCAACATATCTTCAAGAAAAGGAAGTTTTCAGGCAACACCAAATTTGTGAAAATCAATATCTATGAAGGAAGCTTATGCCCTTGTTAAGGCATGGGGCAGATTTCATAATCCTATTTCTAAAATCCCATAATTTTCCACTAAAGAAACCATAAAAAGATATTGAAAAAAAAATGATAGTTTTTTTTTTTTTTTAATGCATTACTTTTTGAATGTGGGGTTTTCATTCATGACTCACACTTCCTTAGACATGAAATCATGGAGGAAGTAATAGGTTCATAGTGGGAAGAAAAATAGATACCAAGTTAAGTTAAGCTTTTTGATTGGGGATTGAGGAATTAAAGATTAAGTCTTGAGATTTGAAACTTTTATATATAATATGGTATGTTTATTTTTGTAATTAGAGAGTGAATGGTGAAATGGACAACCACAAACTAATAATATTTGTGATCATTGTGTTTGTTTGTGTATGTCAACATTTTTCAAGTCTTTCACGCCGCATGTTTCGGAGGATCCCATGATATTTTATTTTCTTGAAAATGAAATGAAACTTAACAAATCACCATCCAATCACTCCAACTAAACTTTGAAGCAGTTAAAGACTTTTTTTTATCACACAAGTTATTTCACATCAAAACTTAGCAAGGGCCAAAATTTTCCTTTTCAAGTCATGTATATGTTTTATTTTTTCTGACTTTTTTTTTAAAAAAATAAGATTTTTGGAGGGGAAGTGGAAGGTTAAGCAGATGATAACAGACAAAGAGAGGATTTCATGCATTGGAAGTGAAAACCCAACTACTTCACTTTAAAAAATGCAATTATCTATCCATCCACTTTGGTTTCTGGCTATGCTTCTCTTTCATGAATAATGGAAAGTAATTTACAACAGCAAAATACAAAGCCCACAGGAGTGAAGAGAGAGAGAGAGAGAAAGAGAGGATAAAATGTGTGAAAGCAAGCACACAGACATATGGCCTTTGTCTTGGGTTCCACAAAACACATGCAATTTTTTGGGTCGGGCAAAGATAGGATTTGATCGAGTTTATCTCTAAGTTTATTTTTAAAAAAATACTACTCCCTCCGTCCCGGTGAAGTAGTCCCTTTTCTTTTCGGCACGGGAATTAAGGGTTGTGACTTGTGAGTGTAGTGTAATTAATATTTTATTGGTGAGTGTGAAAAAAGTTGTCATTTTAGGAAAATGAGACTATTCTATGGAACAAACAAAAAAGGAAAGTGAGACTACTTCAATGGAACGGAGGGAGTACTATTTTTTTAAAGGCGTGTTAGAAATTAATGAAATTTAAACTTAGTGATAATTTAATTGAGTGGCAGATCTATGAATTTTTTATTGAGAGCTTTATTAAGTTTTTATGTAATTAAAATATGTAATTAAATAGAAATATCAAATTGTAATAATAATAAATGTACAAAAAAAATTTGTACACTAAAATCAGCCCCTCTTATTGTCTAAGAATCATCAATAAATAGGATTATCTTATAAAAATATCAATTTTTTCTACTATTAAAATGCAAAAAAAAAAAAAAAAAAAAATTTTGATTGAGAAGCTAAAGCCCGCCCTAAGGGCACTTCAATATCTATAAGCTAATATGACACAAGACAGCAGCAGTTAGAATACAAAAAAGATGCACTACACAAAAACAAATTAGTAGTAGACTACTATATGAGATGGATACAAATCATATTTTCTTCATTTGCACGACAACCACTGTACAGATCCTGTTTCTGTGCATGAGAGAGACACTTATAAGAGACATGTTCAAGTAATTTAATAGATTGCTGACAGACACCATTGATGCATGCTAATCTGCGCCCTAAGCACACACACAAAACACCCCCTTTTCTTGAAGGCCATGTTTTCAAAGTTGAAGCAGAGGCAGAGCCATCACGGCAGCAAATATGAAGACCAGCAGCAATGATAGCCAGGTCGGGAAAGACAGCCGTCTCTGCTGGTTTTTCATCTCTTTTGGGACGACTTCTACATTTTTCGGCTCTACCTTGGTTCCATGTCTCTTTAGCGCTGGACCAGAGCTTTCTTCCTTGACGGGTTCTTGTGCTGCCGCCTGATCTGCAGATTGCTCCGTGGCTAATTGCTGTTGCTGTTCGTATTTCTCTACGTACTCTGGAAATAGTTTCCTAAAGGCTGGGCTGTTTTGAACCAAAGAGAACTTTGAGCTTATTCATAAAACAAGTGATGTTTTTATAGTTCGATAGCGAGATATATGTAGTTAAATTAGCATTCCCCTAAGCATATGCTTGACCAGTGCAAATTTATGTGATGATTTAACAAGAAGAGCGAATCTCAAAAGGCACCTAGAGTAATCATCTATTCTCAAATGAAAGAGAAAGAAATGAAGCGGAAAGTTAGACTTACTTTTTACAATTAAAAGCCAGAGAAGCATTTGCAAGCCTCTTTTTCTCTTCTTCTGTAGTTGAGACACTGCCTGTGGTAGGGCTATTGTCCATCTGGAACAGAATAAACGACAAGCGCTACCTAAGTGTAAAAATTATAATTTTGGACCACATAAACTACTTACTAAGGGATATAGAGTAGTGCTAAACTCCTACAACACCTTACGAGGGCAACTCTGTGAGCACCTAGTGTATTCCATGTCATGTGAGTCATGACTCCAAACCCAAAACACAACATGTGCTCACAGAAGTGCCTATATAGGGTGAGTAGGCTAACATTACTCAAGGAATTGCATGATTAAAAAGCCAAACACATGGAATAAACTGAATAAGTTCCCCCTCTAGAATTTGCAAGCAAGCAACCCACCATGAATGAAAGGAGCCCATTCAGTATGCTGCATGCAAATGAGAAGAAATCAGCACAATATACATAAAACTGGTAAAGAAAACGAAGATAAATATTTTCCTCGAACCCCTTACCTTGCGACCGACCACATGGGGTTCCAACTCTCAGGATGATCTGGCATTGAATCAAATAAGTAGTGTGGTGCAATAAAATGATTTGTGATAGTACAAGAATTGATATGACATTGCAACCCCAAAGTAACTTACAATCACTCATCGATAGGCATATTTTCTTTTGTGTCAAAAAACGCCCATTTGGAGTAGTCATACTACAGAGAATGGAGACAAAACATTTACATAAAAATACTAACTTATAAATTTCCAAATCATGCCTACAGCAGTAAACATGAGGCGTCTTATTAGATGAAAACTTACGTGATTCCTGGAGGCTTAAATGGATAATCTGATGGAAACTTTATCTTTCCATAGTAATATCCACCTTGATAGTAAGAGAAAATCAAAAAGCATATTGTCAGTAAAAGAACAAAGTCCAGAGATAATAATAGTTCATTGGCATATTAACACAAACACATGCAAGGCCATTCATTTTTATCCTGCATAAACATGCTGAAGATGAACTGTATAAGAACCATAATAAACCTGCAAAGGGTGTTCCTTGACTTCCCTCCAAAACATAATCTGAGCACAAAAGGGGAAAAAACAAAAGGCCAATCGTTAGTAGATGAAACAAACTATTAGATATCATAGTTTAGACAAAATAATCAACACTAGTGATATCATTTGATTCAATGGAGATATTATCAAGACACTTTTAAACCCATAATGAGGGATCTCAATTACATATATAGACAGTTTCCAGGTCTGGTGGTCTCAAGGTATAGAAAGACGGTATATTTGCATTTCCCAGATAGAGATATAACAAGGAGCTGTCTCCTAATATCGGACTCCAAGATCCATACAATGAAAAATGCCTCTGAAATGTTTATTTGATGGGAATAACCTTCCATAAGAATGTGAAAGAAAACGAAGGAGAGAGAACCAATGGATAACAAAATAAACCCAAGACAAATGGAGGTAAAAAATGCTAACTAATTTATCAGCATGATTAGATAACAAGAACTTGAAAATTCTGAGATATATGGGGAACCGCAAAGTAATGTAAAATAAAAAACACCAATAAAAAGAAAAATGAATAGACCAGGAGAAACTCACGCCACTCAAGGATGTCATTTGGCAGAGGACGTGCCACCACATTGGAAACAGGTTCCTGAATGTGAAACAAACACTCGGAATGTCGATCAAGTAAATTACAATAAACTTTCAGGAACAACAATAGATAGGTAGTGCACATCGAGCAGCTAACACTCAGCTTCAAATGTAATATTAAACGAGGTTCACCTAGAACACCTACAGTCAAAAGCCTATGATTTAAAACATTCCAGAAGCAAAAGACAACTTACTTTGCATAGGGATCTGTATTCCTTTTGGAGGCGCTTTATACATGCTTTCCCAGCCATTTAAATAAGAATTCCAGGGATACTAATCTCGTCCACTGTCCCTGATAGAATGTTAAGGGCTCAAAGGAAGTCTGTCTTTAAAGTTGAAGAACAAGTCACCCATCTTTGTATAAATCACAGATAAGAGCAACAAACTCTGAAATTTTACAAGAGTTCGGAAGGGAAGATAAATGTAGAATTCACACATAGCTACACAGAACTTCATAATATATATGTGCACTTTCACATTTTGCGATTGACAGACATATAGAAGAAAAAAATCATTCATAAATGTAAATTATTTATTTCGTAATCTTTTGAAATGTGGGTGTAGACACATAAAAATTCAAGGCCAGTTAAATTGTGCCACGTGGATTTAGATTATGAATTAACGATTTATTTACATTTTATGTATTTAATCAAATAACATTCCTAAATTAAATAGATAGAAAATTGATATTTAATGTGGATCCTCGTGTGTATACAACTTTTTTGCTTATCCCCATAAATACAAAATTTGTGATTATATTGGGATTTAATACATTACAAACAATAATAACAACCAAATGACATTCCGAAATTATATAGATAGAAAATTGATATTTAATGTGGATCCTCATGTGTATCCAACTATTGTGTTTATTCCCCATAAATACAGAATTTGTGATTATATTGGGATATAATACATTACAAACAATAATAGCAACCAAATAAGAACATCAAAATCAGATACTTTTCATACATATGAACACAAACTACCATTTTGTAGATTGTTGAGCAAACTCAAATTCTCTATAGTGCACTTGAGCATTTGACTATAACTGTAATAGCACCAAGCACCTAATAATGCTGTCATCCATTTATTTCAACCAACCTGCTCTTATATTCTAGGTATCACATTTTAGGCCTTATTTAGATCAAGCCCCAACTAAACGTTCAATTGTTACAATTAAGCACTAGCTTTTCTGATGGCTTCTTAGTAACCGAACAAAAAAAAAAAAAAAAAGAAATGCCGGTCTTACACTGATAGCATTTCTATAAAAGCATCCAACTTTGTCTCAACAATAGCTCAGACAATTACCTTCTACGTAATGGCAAATTTACAAGAAACTGAGGTACCTGCCATCCTGATCATTATTTAGCAATATTAATTACATTAGTTAGACAGCATTGCTACGTACAACAATACAGCCAACCACAACAGATTGATCAATAGATGCACTAACTGGTGTTCACTATGTTGTCAAAGATTAGTAGAAGCAAAAATATCAACAACTTCTTCGTTAAAAAAACCTCACGTGTTATTATACCAAAACAATATAATCAAAACCAGGAATTTCCTACAATCCAATCAAAATCATAATTCTTTATTCCCCCAACATCTGCAGTCCCTTTCCCCTTCCTTCTACATCTCAAAATACAAGAAAATTCCATTTTCCAATTTCATCCAACCCCAATTGCACGATTACAAATGGAACTGATTATCAATCCAAGCCAGGAGAATAAAAAAACCCACAAATCCCAATTTCCACTTGCTAGAATGCCCAGCTGAATTCGAAAAAAAAGAAACAAATAATTGAAAAAACAAAAACAAAAACAAAAAACAGTAATCTTTATACCGTGTTCGTACCAGAATGAAAAATCTGCAGCGGAGCTAAGTTTCCAGCAATTTCTCAATCGCAGATAATACCCATTCACACAATTCTGCCGAATCTTCAAGGATTCAACAAATTCAGACGCGTAAATTTGGGCAAAAGAGAAAATTTTGTGATTAAATTATGAATTTTTTTTTCTTTTTATCTAAAAGACAATTTTAGCCCTAGCTGATTTGTGGAGGTTTAAATAGTTCTATTAATTTATAAAAATGCCCCTTAAGTTTTGCTAAATTATTTATGAGAGCCCTTTGTTTCTGATCAATTTGCCCTTTTTGTTTTCTCGTTTGAATGATTTTTTTAAAAAACAAAATCCAGTTATTCCAGTATTTAATAGCTTTAATTTCTTAGCAAAATTATAGGGTTTCGTTATTTCTTCATATTCTTTTCCCTAAAAAAAACTGACTGTTCAATCCTTGAAAATCTGTTCCAATTGATAGAAAGTTTATCTTTAATGTTGTTGATTATCTTCTAAAATGATTATCATGGAATTATGGGGTCATTAATAAACCCCATAATTCACAACTAAAGATCCAAAAATTATTTCTTTTAATAATATTGAACTTTCCATTTTTAAAGATCTTTTAATAATATATCTGGAAATATATGCATTTTTTCAAATTTATTTTAAAATATTCGAATATTTAAATAAATAATCAAATTATTTAAAATATATAAATATATCTCAAACAAATTTTAAATTAATTGTATTGTCGAAAATTTAAACCAACAAATTAAGTTTTAAATTTAAATATTTAGTATAACAATTCATTATGTCAGATTTGAACTCAACTCATAAAATTCATATAAAATACCTACTTAGGACTTTTTTCCATTTTTTTAGTAGGGGTAAGGGGTAGGGAGGAGAACAAGTTAATCAAAGATTCTTACATATTGAATCTCCATCACTGAAACATTTTCGAAAGAATAAATATTAGCATATAATTCATAGGGGTTTCATTGAGTTTTTACGAAATAAATTTTTTTGTAATTAAATAAAAAATAGTTCATAGTTATAAAATATAGGATATATAAAAATTCATATATCAAAATTAATCTTATTATTCTATAAAAATCTCAATAGTAAAACAAAAGAATTTTCAGCTCATCATATCTCCCAACCCCTTCACAACTTGTTTTTCTTCAATCTCAACCCCCTTTTCTTCTTTATTAACTTGCCAATAAAAAAAATTATATCATAAAATATCATATCATCCTATAGTTAAAACCAAAAAAAAAAAAAAAATCAACTAGAGGGGGATGAAGCCCACCCCAGCCCCTTTCTAGATCCGCCCCTGAATATTGGTATAGTTGTTCTCGCTTTTTCACATATTTAATTTACATGAATTTAGTTAATTAAATAAATAATTAAAGCACATTGCTTAGAATCAAAATATCACATGTTTGGAATTCCTTGAAAAACATCCCTGTGTGTAAATTTAAAAATAATTTAAATACACTGCATACTCGGAGTGCAGAAGTAAAAACACATTGCTTGAACCAATGTATCACAGATTCAAACTTCTCTAAGAACATCGTGAGTGAATTTAAATAAATATATTTTTATTAAAAAAAATTATACTTTAGATTAAGACTTATTCATAAAGCTATATTTTTACTATCATAGTTAGCTGAAAATATACTCCCTCCGTCCCGGTCAAATTGTCCACATTTGACCGAGCGCGATTACCAATGCATATGAGTAGTAGTGGGTGATAGTGGGATGAATATTTTATTGATGAGTGTGAAAAATTTGCTATTTTAGGAAAGTGGACTAATATTGTGGGACAGACGAAAAAGGAAATATAGACAATTTACTTGGGACGGAGGGAGTATTATTTTTCATTATAGAATATGGTAATGCTACAGTAAAATAGTTCCTTCCACTCGATATTAGTGCATTAAATGCTATTGAAAAAAAAAAGTAAAAGAGTGTTGAATGATGATAAGCATTCATCAATGGAAAATGCTACATTAATAACAAAAAGTGAACGGCCTACTTCTCCAAAAAAAAAAAAAAGTCTAATGATAATACGAATATACATTTTAACCAAATATTTAAGTAATTACTAGCATATCAAAATGAAGGTAGTTTTAACACCTAACTTCTTGTATATATATACCAATAATAACCAACAAATTAACAAGGATACTCGAACAATATATGATTTTACAATAACATCACCACTTTTGGAATAGTCATAGGCTACTAATGTTGACTGATAAATATTTCATAACCACCTACCAAACTTTGCACATGTATGCTATGGAAAAACATACAAGAGAGAGAGACTATAATCAGAGAGATTTATCAAGCATAGGGTCTCACGTATACCAACTGCACCAATGTCACTACATTTCAAGGCTTAATATATATTTTAATTTGTGTGCATCTCTGTCTGTCCTAGCCATGAGGAGTGTCGTCATCAGTTACATATACAGCAGGAAAACTAGGGATAGAGATAAAGGCACGTCTTTCTAGGACACATCGTGAAAAAAACACACACATAACTGGGAAAGGTGTACATCATTCATTACTTTAACTAGAAACAAACAGATTGGAACAAATAGGAAGCTGTTTTTTCAATCAAATCATATAAAATACTGACACGCAGATTAACTAGATTAATCTATGATCACGTGCTCACTCACATGACCACGCCGAAACCGTAACAACTAATCTGGAAGTCAGACTTTTAACATGATAGTCAAAGAAACATCACATGATCCAACATGCATAGGATTCCAAGATCTTGCAAGAATTTAGATATATAAATCTGAATGGGATGATGCCCCCCCAATCACTCCCAAATCTCATCACAAAAGTTGAACTCCATCGTTTTACAGATTCAGTTGATATTCAAATCGTATCTACTCAAACAAACACATCAGTATAGAGCATCAGTTATGAGGTCCAACCTGGGTATGGCAGCCTCTTTGCTCCTTGCATTAGTGCTGATTCTGCTTTCCAATATGCAAGGAGCTCAAGCAGGGAGACCCCTATTGGCTAAAACGCAAACATCCATCTCAACTACAGAGCTATCTTCACAGGGTTTGCATGTAAAAGAGAAGAATCCATACAAGAAGGAGAAATCGAGCTTGAGAAGAGTACCTCCAAGCAGATCAAATCCCACGCAGAATAAGTAGCTTCTAACTCCCAAAAGTTACAGGCATTCTCCACCATAAGAAGTTTCACTCAGATATGTTGTTCTTGTACCAGGTCCAAGCCTCCATAGGATGACAGTATTAAGCATCGGGTGGCGGTGATGCTTGTCTTCAGCAGATTAGAGTTCGGTCTTTTTCCAGGACATGATCACTTTGTAGCAACTAGTGCAACCAATTTTGCTGTAGTCTCATTTTGCTGTTCTATGTAATTCTAGCTTAGACATGTGAATACAAGAGCTTTCATGTTTTAAAAGGATGGCCAGTCTGATTCAATTGCTTCATTGAGCCATTCATAGTAATTTAGATAAAGAACAAAACGAGTTCAAAATACAAACAAGAAAAAAAGACTGTGAGAACTATGTATGTCAGTAAAAGGACTAAAGAGTGTAGCTTTCAGTTAATGACTAATCCCAACCTTCAACTTCTTGTCCAAAGATTTTGGCAATCCATCTTTCCTGCCCCGTTTCTTCACATTCTTAGGTGTTAATGACTTCTCACCAGGGAGACTTTCTCCACGGTTAGTATTCTCTATAGAGCTATCTTTTGATATTTTATGCCTTTTGCTTTTGGAGAAATCATCATCATCTGTCGGGAAACCTCTGGCTTTTGATTTCTGATTCCCTGATTTATTCATTTTACTAGAACCTTGGTGAGCCAGAAATGGAGTGCCAGATTTGGAAGAAAAACCAGAAGAAAGACCATCGTCAATCTCTTTTCTTACACCTTTGAACTTTTCTGTCTGAGTTTTTTTATGAGAATCTGCTAGAAAGTTATCACTTCGAGAAGATTTTACATCATTCGGTCCAAATGCTTCATAGAATTCTTTGACGACAGATTGTTTAGAGGATTCTCTTGATCTCCATTGATCTGGTCGTTTCGCAAATCTACAAACAATGCAAGGTAATAAGGTCAGGAAGAATCGGTGAAGTAAAAGACATGTAACTTTTTCTTGAAGTTTACAGGGTGCAGTCATAAATATAAAACAATAAGACAAGTTGTTAAGGGATACTATCTAATTCACAAATCAAGAAGAAATACCGTGAACCCAATTATAATATTCAGTTTCCAGGCAAATGATGCATTACAATCGTTAGCACCTAGTGATTAATATTATTGACATTCAAGTTAAGCAACATTAATTGTCAGGACATTTGGAGTCTGTATGCCAAGGAAAATCCCAGTAGATGTTCATGGAGCACCAACAAACTCATTGCTGCAGTTCAAGGTAGTACAGATGTACTGAATAATAGATTCGTCCTTTAGAACAATCTAGAAAAGTAACAAATATATTTACCCTTCAACATCAAGTTTCTTCAGGAGATAAGGGCCCTGTTTAGTCTTAGACAGCTCTGTTTGGAATGGTAATAGCTCAGACACAATAGTTTCCTTCATAGATATGTTGCTGACGTTGAAGCACTTTTCAACGGTAAATGCACCAGATGGAAGCACAGAGAGCTCTCCAAAATGTCCTCGAAGCCTTCAATTATAAAGTGAAAAATCATCATCAGTATCACATACAAATAACAATGGAAGAACTATGGGGATTGGTAAAACTTCAACAGACAGTAAAGAAACTTGTAAGGACCAAAAGCACTGACAAGGTATACTTAATCTGCCGTAAACTTGCTAGAAAAGCCACTTTGCATGTTATTCTAACAGAGGAAAGCTTACAGAAATTTGGTAATAATAGAACTCTAAGAACTAATGCCATTGGATCGTGATTTTCTGTAACAATAAGGATATTTAGTGACACAAACATCTTAATACTCCTGTATAAAGTATAAACAGCTCCTCTTCAACAGTATGCTACCAGAAAATGCAAATGACAAGTTACATAATACAATAGTGTTGGAACATAAATGTATAAAATGGGAGAGGTAAATAAGGCAGCTTAGCGTCATACTTGACAACTATCTTGTACTTTTGCTTAGCTGAAATACTCGAAACAAGAAAAGCCTCAATAACACGAGCACCAGCAGGAACTTTTGATGCCTCAAGTACATATTTATCCTCTAAAGATGTGATGCTGGTGATAAATGCTTTTATGAATTCCTGTGATACAGAAGACAACCACAGGTGTTACCTTTCAAAATCAGAGGCAAAAAAAAAATTTAATAATAATAATAATAACAAAAAAACTAAAATAAAAGGTGTGAATACACATCATTACACACAAAAAGTTCTTTTTGGGATTCCTAAACACTAAAGACACAAATGTCAAAATAAATCAGAAATTAATACTAAGTATTAATTTATGGGCCAACGAATATAATAGTTCTGCATTCATTCATCAGGGTTGAAGCTAGTACCATTGTAGCAGACTTACTATATTTTCTCGAAGTTATATAAGTAGCTGGATAGGCTTGTTCGAACAATCAAATAGCATCACTTACACTTGCATATCTGAAAATTGACTGTAGAATCAAAGAGCCCAGCACATGCATTTTAACACCATTTGGCCAACTCCAGTTAGCTTTATCTTCAGAGTACAGGTAATGGTCAAGAAATAACAACCGCGGAACAATGCATGCAGGAGACTCGTCACTCAAACAAACAGCATCAGCAAGGGCTTGACAACACTGCCCAAAAAGAGAATGGAATCCAAGTTACCAGGTACATTATAAACAATAAGAACACCAAGACAGATCAGTCAATAATGAAAATAAAAATAGGTGCAAGAAGATGGGGAGAACTCAACAAAAGTCTCATCGCACCTAGAGCATCAAATATACTGTTTGTATATGCATGTATGTATACAGAAGAATACCTCGCGCTGATTGATTTGAAGTCTCTGAATGGCAGCAACAAGAGCTGCAACAACTCCAGCCCTTCCCAAATCAAGAAGATCTCTAAATTTAGGACTGAGTTCCTCAAATATCAACTTTATCTGGACTCAAAAGAAAGAAATAAGATCATACTATCAAAGATATTAAAATTCTCTAATCAACACTCTTGTTGAGTGAAAGATGCACTGTGTACTCTGTGAACTCAAACAAAATCTGATAAAAATGTTGAGATTAACAATGCCATAGTGATTTCAAAAGTAACATTCTAGAATCAGAATATGATTAAATCAACAAAATCTCATTATCGAGATGATTGATATGCAGTACTAGGAATAGGGTGAGGCCACGAGTCTAAATTATATTATTAAGAGGCCGAGGAGCTCATATAATTGGCAACTGTTCAGCCATCCAAACATTGCCCTACTTGGAGACAGCAACTAAAATGCTGTAACAATTAGCAGATAGTACAATTTCCTTTGTGGGGCTTACAATTCTTATTACTTCAACGAATGTAGGCAGGTGAAGTAGCAGAAGCATCAACAGTTTAACAGAAAGATGGTAGACTTTAATGTATCGTTTTTTGCCTATATTGTCCATTTTGCATAATTCCAAAAAAACAATGTCCAAAAGTTTAGCCAATCAAGATAGCACAGTAACAAAGTTTACATTGAGATTGATGTCATATTTAGAACTATGTAGCATCTTAAATTGCTAAGCAAGCTTCCAGAGTCAATGGACATACCTGATCTTGACTTCTTGCATGAGATACCAATGACTGTATCACAAAGTTTGCACAGGGATGAGAAGACATCCTAAACAAAGAATTCTTGAAAACTTTTGTGAATATCTCATCGTAAATGGTATCAGGGGCCACTGCCAAGATGACCTGCAAAAATGGATAATGATTTTTTACAAGGAGGTTGTTGTATATTGCAGACATAAATGTCCAAAAATAATAATTATCAAGTCCAGGAACTATAAATGGCTAAAGAACCCACATTCAAAACAATTTTATCAACATAAAGCAATAATTCGTTACAAATTTTCCTTTTGAATCTTTGAATCTTAAAGGGTGATTCACCACTTTTGAGAGTGTTCTATCCCTTTGTTTCATTAGACTGTTGCAGTGACTTAATATATGACAAAGAGATGTGAACACGTTTCACCACAAAGCACAGAAGAAAATTTAACAAGGCAATATGTGGATACCCTAAAAATTAGTGTAACAATTCAGCAACTGGTAGAAAAGAGGAATTACAAAATTTGATTAAGGTCTTACCTCCATCAAATGACTGAATGCATTTTCCTCAACCAAACGTCGAATTTTTTTAGCTGTCTTAACTTCTATGAAGTCCGCTTCTGATGCATTGTCGGGAGGGCAGCCAAGGATAATAGGAATTAAATGCAATAGTTCTTCATCTTGGCCAGCTAATAATTTCAACGCAGTCTGCCATTTTAAAGTTCAATTTCATCATAAGAACGAGAATTATAGCAATTTCATATGAAAACTGGAGGACTAAAAACCACCCCTTGTAACAGAATGGGTCACTGATGGTGGGGCATATAAGTATAGTATTGATGCATGAGAAAGTCAACAATTGAATAGCATGCTGACACTAAAATTTAATGAGAGAAAAAGATAGCAAAAACATGCCTGCAAAACCAAACTACTGTATTGATTAGCGTGTAGGGTTGCCATGTCAACCCTTAAAGGATCTAACATCTCTGATATGAGAAGTTTTAACTGATCTGGAAATGGCTGGTTCTGCGGTGATTTATGACTGTCCACCTGAGATGATCTCAAATTCAAACGTTCCGCAAGCACAACAGATGGATTAGTGCCATGAAACTCTAACGAGTCTATCGGAACTCCTTTACAAAGACAAAGAAGTCTCCGCAGGACATGAGATCCATAACAATTGCTCATTATATCAACAGGATTTGCCACAATTACCTGGTAAGAAAAGAGATGGAGAAGAAATAAGTCAAATACTTAATATGACTGATGCAAATGTATCTACTAGTTCTAAGTGTAACTGGAAATGTAACTCATGTTCGTTGCAAGACAATCATTAGTTCGTATAAAAAAAAAACTCCAAATAACAGATTCAATGAAACTCTACCGAGTCTATGATAACTGTTTTACAAAAACAAAGAAATTGCTGCAGAACATGAGATTGGTAACAATTGCAAATTATATGAAAAGGATTCTCCATGCCACATTTGCGCGGCAAAAGAGAGACAGGAAACAATTTAAATATTTCAAATGACTGCTGCAAATACTATATATTGGCTCTATAGTGAACCCAAAAATGCATATCTGGTTAGTAGCAAAAGAGTCATTATTTTGTATTATAATAGTCCAAATAACATAAAAGCAAAGCAACTCCAATCAAGGTACTCAAGCACATGTCATGATATTGCCCTTGGAATCATGTCAAGAACATTGTAATTCAAAAGCAATACCTGGCACAATGCAGATAATGTCTCTTCAATGAGAGAGTGATTCTCGTCATCCTCAAGGTGTGTCACCAAAGACTTGAGTGCTGTTTCTGCTACATGGGAACCAGACCTATCCATACATATCTGGGGAAAATTATCAGCAGAGCTTCGAAGAAAAGCACATAGACGGTCAACTGAGCACCCTTCAAGAAGAGTTTGCATAGTGTGGCTAATTATGTAATCAGTTGCAAGTTCTACTTCTTTGCCTATGGCTTCATCCAATGCATTACCACAAATACAAGATCGTTCCTCCAAGTCTACCTCAGTACCTTCTATTAAATTTGCAATCTCTGAGAAATATTTAGCTGTCTCTGGGTCAACTTGCTTTCTGTAATAAAAAAAATTCCAGCAATGCAATTTTAAGATGGGACACGTGAAAAATGATATAAAAATTACACAACGAAATCCCGGAACAAGAAAAATAAGAACCTAATAAATGACGCCTGAGATGCTGAGACCGTGTTGTCCTGTACAGAGTTCCGAGTTTTTCCAGTTGCACCAGGTGCACCACCGAATTGATTCTTGTGTGAATCATTTCGATGAAATCCACTCTCTTTCTTGCTTCCTTTCCTGCCCATTTTCCTCTTTCTACCAACCTTATCGTAAGAGCCTTTGCCTTCGTCAGTCATCAAGCTGACCTGAGATAGATTATGTAATTTATGTTTTCTGAATGGCAATGCTCCAGACCCAATAGATACCATACCAAATCTCCAAAACACCGTCCTGTACCATCCAAAAAACTGTTATCAGCTAATCTAAAACCTTCCTCAACAACATTACTACTCCAAAAAAACACAGGCCTCACAAATAACCTATTCCATTCATCTATCCACTCTCATATCACCCTTAGTCATAGGGGAAGGTCTTGGGTTAGGCAGGCCTAAACGATTTAGGCGGGTTTTATCCATTAACCCAAGCCCAAACCCATATAATATACCCTATTTGGGATGGGTGAGATAAAACCTACCTAAACCGTTTAGGCATGCCTAACGTAAGTTTTTGCCTAGTCATAGAGGAGATAGTCAAATAAAACATCACCAAAGTATAACCATTTTTTTTCGAGAATTAAACCAGAACAAAATAAACCAGCTACAACTCAATCGCGCAATGACAAACTTAAGCTCTCAACAGCAATTGAAACTACACAATCATTAAACACTAACTCTGTGCTAAGTTTATTCATCAAACAAACATGCAGCACGCCGACTCGAGCATAATGTATCTAGCATTCAAATAAGGTACACAAAAAACTTAAAACCATAAACCCAAATGGATTCAAAACACAAACAAATTCACTGGAACTATAAAACTAACCAGAAAAACTGCAAAAACGACAATTGCAGCCGCACTGAGAAAATTTTCCTGAGAATAGTTGAGGCGAAGGAGCAGAGTAGTGAGCGGCTCCTTTTTTTAATATGCCCTTGCGTTCTGCGCCTAATTCATCTCATCGGGCCAAAAAATGGAGCCCGATTGTCTGAAAAGACCCGTTTTTTTAATTTTAATGGGCTAATTTGGGCCCTTTCCATATACTGTAGAAATTTTCCGCATCTTTTCAAATGATCAATTTAAGTGTATATTCTACAAGAAATCAGATTTTGTGCTTGTTTGTTTTTGTTTACTTCTATGAGAGCCAAATTTTTTAGAAACTAAAGAAATTGTATATTATAATTGTTGAGGTTCGATTTCACGTGAGAATGGAGCCCTTAGAACTTCATGAGAATAACAATGATAATAGCGAGAATTAGAAAATATCAAACGAGAGATAACAACGAAAATCAACGAAAATGAAATTAATCTAGAGAGAATTTGACAGAGTTTCAGCTAATTTTCCTACAGGAATCGCGATAGCGAAAATGGAGCCCCAGACCTCTATTTATAGACAGGATAGGGCCTGGGGTGAGGGTTCTAACCCTAGCTGCCGAGCGTCAACGGTTCGCCGCTGATTTCAGAACGGTTGCGAATTTCTCGGGGCGGTTAGGGCTACAACGGTCGAGCGCCGCCATGCTGCTAGGGTTTCGTTCTTCAAGAGTTCCTCGCCACCGACCATCTCGCCTCCTCGTTCCCGAGGCTTTGAGCTCCTCGGTGTAGAAGTCTGAACTTGGACTTATTTCGCTGCACCGTCTGACTTATGAGGTCGGTCCCTCGTGTTGGGCCGTCCGTGCGGGCTGAAGTAGTTTATAGGCCTGGGCCTCATGGGCCTGGCCCCAACAATAGCCCCTTTTGATTTCAGGATCTATCCG
>JAPKLW010002642.1:53436-73705 GCA_026898455.1 Plectranthus barbatus
CGGATTTCTCGGGGCGGTTAGGGCTGCAACGGTCGAGCGCCGCCATGCTGCTAGGGTTTCGTTCTTCAAGAGTTCCTCGCCACCGACCATCTCGCCTCCTCGTTCCCGAGGCTTTGAGCTCCTCGGTGTAGAAGTCTGAACTTGGACTTATTTCGCTGCACCGTCTGACTTATGAGGTCGGTCCCTCGTGTTGGGCCGTCCGTGCGTGCTGAAGTAGTTTATAGGCCTGTGCCTCGTGGGCCTGGCCCCAACAATAATTATGATTAATTCTTAAAGCTTTGTCTTATAGTTACCAACATTCATGTCAATCACATTTCAATTATTGCACGACAAAAAAAAAAATTAACTAAATAAATCACTCCATCGATATGGCTGTATCACCTGACATGAGTACAAAAGGGAAACAACTAATAATATAAACTAAAAGCATGCACGTGATTTTTCATTGGAATTAAAAGAATTTGATGTATTTTTTTAATTATTTCTAAAATTATGAAAATGCACTGAGTTATAAAACTATATATATATATATATATATATATATATATATATATATATAGGGAATGGATCTCATGCTAAAAGTTAGTTTGTACTAAAAAGGAATGAATCTTATATCATTCATCTAAAAAAAATCAATGGTTGAGATTAAAATATTTTTCCAAATTTTATGTTTTTTGCTTTATAAATCATGCTTAATCGAATTAAGCATGATTTATAAAGCAACTAAGCACGAACGAGAATTATGCTTAATTTTTTAAATTTTTAAATTTTAATTTCAACCATTGATGCTATCAATCCAATAGCTAAGATTTATTTCTATTTAGCACAAACTTTAATTTTAGCACTTAATCATAAGTATATATATATATATATATATAAAGAGAGAGAGAGGGGGGGGGTTAGATCATATGAGACTGAATAGATGTTAATGTAAGAAATGAGAATAATCTCAGCCATAGATTGCACAAGATCTGCGGTCATGCTTTAATAATTTACGTTTTCATTTTATCCTCCGCGAACTTCATTGAAGCATATTTAAGGTTATCATTGTCATTTAACCTGTTTTAATTATGGTATCTCCCTCAAATAAATGATTTTCTTCTTTTGGTTTCATTCTTTCACGCAATTTAGATCTGTAATTCCTTTTCTTTTCGATATTCTAGGAGATTTCGATTGCCGTGTTGAACAAGTTTTGATATTTCTCAATATATATATCAATTCGTCTTCGTGTTCGTTTTCATTTTTAGTAACATGGTGTGCATTTTATTTGCTCTCATGTTCATTTTAGTAACATGTTGTTCAAAAATAACATTTTGTTCCTTTTCTTTGGTTGCTGCTTGTTGATTCTTCGGCTAAAATGAAGAATAACTAAGATAAAATGAAGAACTGCTAAGATAAAATGAAGAACTGATAAGATAAAATGAAGAACTAATAACGATGTACAATTACATTGAATTTATTTTATAATGAACAACAATTGAGATAAAATGAAGAATAACTAAGATATAATGTTAATGTCACGGTAACATCAAAATTCGCATCGAATTTATTTTATAATGAATCACAATTGAGATAAAATGAAGTATAACTAAGATAAAATGAAGTATATAATACATAAAATGAACAAAACACAACTTTTGCGGCTTGTACATTCGTAATGACTATGTTGCCCTTTAATGAAGTAAAATGAGGATAAAATGCTGCATTTTTTTTAAGCTCTTATGTAATCTGGATCGTTGATGTTGTCAAATCTATGGACGAGATTTATTCTCATTTCTCACGTTAAGGTCTATTTTCACCAGATCAGCCCCATATATATATATATATATATATATATAATAATAAAAAGAAAAAAAAACTAGCATGTTTAGATATGAAATAAAATGCTAATATGTGAAAATTAAACCAATCGAATTAGCACAGCATGTGTAATAAAAGAATTAATTAAATAAATTATGTTCGGCATGTATAAGTTTAGAGAAAATTAGAGGCACGTGCGATCGTAGTTTTCTTAAATTATGTTCATCTTCTATGAAAAGTGTGATATTTAAAGATACAATGGTTGGATCATCGTAATTTTGTCAGATTAAAGTGATGATCGAACTCTAAAAAAATAAATATAATGGAGCTTAAGATATATAAGAGGAAATGAAGTTTTTTTGCATGCCTTGGGAAAAAAAATGAAAACAAGCAATAACAAAGACCAAGATTTTAAAAAATAATAATAATCTTGAGTTTTTTAGTTTTTTTTATTCTTTGTAAAATTAGATATACCGTGATTGGTGCAATAAAAGAGGCTACATAAAATATAAAATTCATATTAATATACATAGACAAGCTATGCCCAATACTTTTAAGATAGCAAAACTTTCTGTCACAAAAAAAGAATTGCCGGTTACTATTATTCTTTTGATTTTTTAAAGGTTGAATTTTTTTAACTCATAAAAAGAATATGTATGGCATGTTGTTCAAATGCTGCACATTAATGGGGAAAAAAAAAAAGAAAAAAAAAGTGGTAGCGCCATTTACAATTTTGGCAATTTTAAAAAAATATTTACCTAATTGGGAGAACAAGAGGTTAGAAATTAGGGACGAATGACAATCATTGGTTTAAATATTTGAATGACTAATATTTCGAAGAAAAAGTGTGGTTACATTTTTGTAAATTTCTTTAACTTTAATTGTAGTTAACCACAAAATATTGAAAAAATAATAGTTTTATCTTAATTATTTCTTAATCGGAATTACTTCCCATGTGATTAAATGTATGCGGTAATAATCTTAATATTTGTTTGTTTGAAAAAAAATGTAAGTGAATTAGTTTTTTTTAAGCGAGTTAATTATACTTTCTCATTTTGTCGTACAAAATAATCTTATAAACTCAAAACTTATGTATTATAATAAAGTTTGTGATTGTCTCCCTGTAAAACCTGTTTGTAAGGAGAAGAGACATTCACCATTATATAGTGATATACTTCCACGTTTATAGTCGATGTAGGATATTTAACACATTTCCCCACGCGAGGCGTGGAGCTTCATGGGAATAATTTGGGTCATCATTGGGATAAATTTGAACCGACATCAAACTGAACCTGACTCTGATACCATGTAAAGTTCTCATTTATCTCCCTATAAAATCATCTTGTAAGGAGATGGACTTTCATTATTATATAGTGGCATATTCCCAGGTCCACAACCGATGTGGGATATTTAACAATATTTCATTATTAAAAAGATGGTATTAGGAATTATTGTTAGGAATTTATTCTTATTATGTTGTTTTGATGTGTAAAACATACCACAAGTTAGTGTGTCTCTAGCTAGAATTAGTCCTTAATTGTAATATCCTGTATAAAAATTATCGAGTTGTAAATCGGAGTTGATTGCAAGCTATTTGGAGTTTGCTAACAGTATTTCATTCACCAGAAAATGGTCTTTACCTTTGGAGGTAGTTGGCAAACACATCATCACTACCTACGAGCTTATTAGCAAGATGTTACCAGCAAAGGTGGTTCCCAAACCAGCAACATGGAGACACAAGGAGTCAAGACAAGCAAGTGCATTACAAGTCCAAATTTTAAGAAAAGAGATTTGAAAGTCTACAAATCCTTAAAGTTTGTTCGTCCAATAGATCAACCAATAGACATTCCTCGGACTGGCTCATATTCGTTTTGACTAAAGTTGTATAGTCCTCTTGGTCTAACAACAAGGACGTTGCAATTCAGGAAAAGTAAAACTTTCGATTGGACGGGTTTCTTTTGTCTCAAAACGCTCCAAGTGGAGAACGTAACAAAACCAATACGAAGTTACAATTTTTGAATCTGATGAATCACGAAAGCTATTGCAAAATTCCATACTCAAGCACTTAAAGCTTTCAAGCTATCTATTAAGTTACTTTGCGTGAGCCTTATTGGACGCGAGGCTCTATGCATCTAGCAAGAGCTGTTCATTTAGTTTTCTTACTTTCCAAGTTAGAAAACATCTTGTAGTTGCCACTACTCCAATGATAAACTATTACGAGTGTATACCGCAAGCTGATGTTCCAGAGAAGAACTCAAAGTCCCGTGACCAGTTGGAGGTTAAGTGGTATGTCCACACTTCAGATCTGAAGAAGCAAGCGAGAGAGCGAAGGACTCGACGAGTGCGCTAGTGGACAAGAAAATTCACCAACTAGCAACAGATCACGCGGCATCTTTGTAATAATGAGCTTGGATATTTATAGACTGCGAGTCTGAAATGATGATGTAGGACAATTTTGCCTGAACCTCTATAAATTATTTGTGTTCTTTACTACTTTTTTAAAAAAATCAAAAGGTATATAAAACTCATATGAGACGATCTCATAATTTTTAATTTGTGATATAATTTTTTAATTGATTATTTTATTATTAGAAATCATGTTATATTAATTAATTTATAGAATATATTTTACTATCTAGATTCATTTTACAAAATAAAATTTGTGTGACAATCTTATAAGTAACATTCTCTAGTATAAAAATTTATTTATTTTTATCATGTCCAAAAATCAAAAGGCAATAGAAAAAAAGTCAATATCAATATTGAGACACTATAATCATGTATTTTCGAAGACATTCTAATAAAATAAACTTATTATGTAAAAGTTTCGACATTCTCTCATTCCTACAATACTAAAAAAACACCTATAATCATACGCGTCTGAGACTGACTATAATTAAGATGCCTCCACACCTACCATCCATGTGAGGTGCGGCTAAATGATCCTTAAAAAAAAAAATCAAAATATGTATATAAGAAATCAAAGCTGTAAGCTAATCATATTCCTTTCAAAAAAAAAAAAAAAAAAAAGACATTTTTCATAGCACAATTAAATTATGCAAAGAAAATATGGCCGAAAATCAGGCCTTAAACAAAGGAAAAGTTTTCAAAATTTCATTACTTCATTTGGATTCTCTATTTTATTTTACATGCTTGATTTGATTTGATTCGATCTTATTGAGATTAATTTTTCCTCGTAGTAAAAAAATGAATGAACTACAGTTTACAAGTAATAATTTTATCTAGGAGTTTTATCAATTTAGAACCCGAAAGATAATTTAATTATTGGTTCAGGACCCGAAAGATTTATTCTCAATTTAGGACCTGAAAGATCACAAAAATTCTCAATCCAGAACCCGAAAGATCATACAATTATCAATCCAGGACCTCAATATCAGGTCCTGAATTAAGAATTATTTGATCTTTCAGGTCCTAGATTGACAAATCATCTTTCAGGCCTTGAATTGATAATTAAACTATCTTTCGGGTCCTGAATCGACAATTCTCCTTTTATCTACTATAACAATACATTAACTAAACTTCATCAACACAAATTTAATTGTTTATAAAAGATTTGGAGGCATAGTTCTAAAAGTATATAAATTTAATTGCACCCAATAATCATAGGCAGACAAATTTAGTTATGTCAGGAATTATAGTGTAATTTGTTTCTTTTATTTTTATTTTGATGTGTCAAAGATTTACCAATTTAGAGTGTTTCTAGTATCGTTTAGCCCGAAAAACTTATAAAGTTCTGTTAGGATTATATCGAATTGTAACAAAGTTGATCGCACAATACTTGGAAGAAAACTGGCTACCAGATTGGATTGCGCAAGAAAACTGGCAACCAACTTGGAAGCAGAATTTGAAAAATAAAAAAGAAAATTTGGTTGAAACGTCACTTGTAAGGGAGAATCCCAAACTTGCTAAATAGAGACATGTAAAATGAAGACAGACATATGCTTTCAAAGCCTAGACTGTAAGAAATGATATCTTAAAGTATGCGGAGCTTGAAACGCCTATTGTGTATGAGGAATCAACCAACTTCACTGACAAAAGCCTGCAACTCAACCTACTATTGTCAGTGAGGTAGTAGAAGACACAAAACTTCACGAAAAGAAGACATTCGATTAGACACATACTTGGTGTCACTCAAACGTCTCCAGATTTCGCTTGTAAATAAAATAAGTGTTCCAAATGAGATGGTTACTCGAATTCAAAAAGCAACGAAATTTTGTGTGGTTTACTACTCAATTTTGTTTCAAATATATGTCAATTTATTAGTTTGTTTCAAATTTATAATGCAATTGTAAAAATTTGCTGACATAAATTTGAAAAAACTGTAATAATTTGTAATATATTTTTATGTTGACGTGCAGTTTTATAAATGTTAAGTCATAAATGTCATCTAGTGAGTCACATTAACTTTCCAACGTAATTTGCTCGTGACATAAATTTATAATAAAATTTAATAGTTTAATATATATTTTAACATAATTTTGATTGTGTTTTTAAAAATTATAATGATTTATAATATGTTAAATATTTTAGCCATTGAAATTACAATTTTACACTGTCGGTTTATGGTAAAGTGGTAAGAATAAAGTAAATAAAGTAATCTTGATTGTAGTCTTTAATCAATTGTTTTTCCCTTTTAAAAAAATCGTTCATTCTTTTTTCTCTTTTGAATAAATTAAGATAGCATCTAAATGATTGGACATCCACATAGGCTCCACAAAAATATACAATAAAAAGGTAATTTTATATAAATCTGACACAATTTAATTACTTATTTCATATTTTGTAATCGAGATCCCAGAATTCTCAATTTAATTGTCACTTAGGGACACCCACATATTTTTGAGATAATTTTTTACAATTTTTTTTTTCTAAACCTCATATTTATTTGGTTATTGGTAATTATTAAGGAAAAATAATTTATCTGATAAATTACCAAATACTTTCTGGATTATAGTTATTAAATGGTATCATCTTTCTAAATGTAAACATAATTATGTTTGCCATAAGCTGTCAGCTAATAATTTAATACAACAAAACTATCAAAACAAATAAATAATCTTGTATTTATTAATTAATACAGATCTTGAAATATGGACGTGTCGAGACAACCAACATCCATGTAATTTTTGTCACAAATGTTGTCGTTGTGTATAATACAAATAAATAATATAGATATAACTTATGTATATAATGTTATATAGAGCACATTTTTCATACCGAATAGATTTCTTTTTTACGAATCTCAATAATTCCTCACTCATAAATATTTATTATTGAGATATGAAAAGAGTCGAGAGACTATGACCCCATACTGATGGAATTTAATTATTAAATTTACAATAGTACTATGCATATTTTGTATAAAAATAAAAATATTGAATTTGATCGTCTCTCATTATTAGTCTCTACGAATTTTTTTTGAAGACTATAATTACTTTTGAATATAACCTTTTATACAGCGAAAGTTATATTTTTGTTCTTTCCTTTGCAAAAAGGTTATGCTTTTCCTAATCCTTAAGAAATGATTAAATTTATGTTCGAATTAAGAAAGGAAAAATGACTATTTACTAAACAAATGCTCAAGAATAGAATAAAGGAGCATATAGTCGCTTTAATTAGTATCCTATGCCGAATTTTCTTTCTTTTCTTGTTGGTTTTATGCATTTTGTATAATTTTATTTAAATTTATACTCTCAGACTCTCAAACGTACATCGTAAGTATATTGTGTTTTTTTACTGTTTAAAGCATAAAAGATTAACTACCCCAAAAAAATTAACAATTGATTTCATCAAGGAGTCCAAATTTATTCCTATTCAACATATTTTTTTTTCTTTACAATGAATTCAATCTCTCTGTTTTTCTTGGAAAATTTTTAGAGGTGGTGTTAGTTTGTGAGATAAGTAATCAATTTGGAAGCAAGGTTAGACTTTTAAACATTAGTGTTTTAGTAAGTAATGTGATCAATTTTGAGTAGGCTCGACCATCAATCTTAAAGCAAAATCAGATTATTGGTAAATAATATAGACGACTTTGGATGAACTCGTTTGAATCATGAGAGTTGGAGCGTGATATATATTGTACAAAACCAGCTATCTATAATTGTAATCTATTATTGCACCTCGTAAATTAGATGAATGACGTTATTTAAATTTTATAGAGTTCTTTTAGTTTCAATGACTATGAGAACAGAAAAGAATAAATATAATGGAATAATATTTTATTTTAAATAATTTACTATAATGGAAAAATCAAAACTTATTTGAAATTTCCAATCATTTTATTACTTTATAAATGGAACTTCACTCATTCTATCCACAACCATTCTCCTCCGACCTCTCTTCTCTCTCCCGAAATCCCCTTTCAAAAAAATGTCCCGCTTTCGAGAATTCTTCGCCGGGAAACCATTTTCCGGCGACAAAACCACCAGAAAGAAACTGCATCTAGCTCTCCTCACCACCATCCTACTCATCTCCGCCGTTGGCGGCGAGGTTACCGGAGTTAAATCGGGAAAGCTCAGCTCTGGCGACAGCAACAGCCTCAAAATATCACCAGCTCACGCCGTAGCAAAGTCTTCGTGCGGCAGCACGCTCTACCCGGAGCTCTGCTACTCCGCCATTGCCGAGTCTCTCGACGGCGACAAGAAGGTGAAGTCCGTCAAAGACGTCATCATTCTGTCACTGAATGTGACCATCAGCGCCGTGCATCGGAACTACCACTCCATCGAGAAGCTGCTCGCCGCCAGCAAGAGCAACTTGACGGAGCGGGAGAAGACGGCGTTGCACGACTGCCTGGAGACGATCGACGAGACGTTGGACGATCTCCACACCGCCGTGAAGGAGCTGAACGAGTACCCGTTCAAGAAGTCGATCGAAGAGCACGCCGACGACCTCAAAACCCTGCTCTCCTCCGCCATTACCAACCAGGTGAGGTCACTGTAAAATTGAAATTATTACATCAATTGTAAAAAATTTCGATTGAATTATCAATAATTTCGATTGAATTAATTCAGGAAACCTGCCTCGATGGATTCGCGTACAGCACGACGGATCGGCATATACGAGAAGTCTACGTCGGAGGGAATGTGGTTCATGTGGAGAAGCTGTGCAGCAATTCACTCGCTATGCTCACCAACATGACCAAGAGAGACGCGGATGTGGCCAGAAAACTGAACGGCGGGAGGAAGCTGGCGGCGGCGGGGGGGAAGAAATGGCCGGGGTGGTTGTCGGCCGGGGATAGGAGGCTGCTGCAGTCATCATCATCCAACGTGACTGCAGACGTTGTGGTGGCGGCGGACGGCAGTGGGGACTACGAGACCGTGGAAGAGGCGGTTGCGGCGGCGCCGGAGAAGAGCAAAAAGCGGTACGTGATTAGAATCAAGGCGGGAGTGTACAGAGAGAATGTGGAGGTGCCCAAAAAGAAATGGAACATAATGTTCATCGGGGATGGCCGGACCACCACCATTATCACCGGCAGTAAAAACGTTCAAGATGGAAGCACCACCTTCAAATCCGCTACAGTTGGTGAGTTACAGTTCTTTCCTTTGCCTTCATTATTAGTCGCTCTTTCTTTTCCAACATCGCACACTTTTCGCTACTTAATTTCAATGCTCCCAACTTCTTAGTTTTTTTTTTTGAATATTTTTTGATGTCTGGTAAATTCTTTTTCACTACACTATATTTGCGCATGTGATTTTGTGCGAAACTGTATATATGTATGTATATGTATGCATGCATGTATGTATAGAGAGAGCGCCAACCTTCATTAAAGAACTACAATTATACTCCCTCTATCCCGCCAGATTAGTCCATATTTCCATTTTCGTCTGTCCCATCAGATTAGTCCAGTTTCCTAAAATGGAAAAAAAAATCTTCTCACATCAATAAAATATTAATTCCACTACACTAACAAATATTGGTTTCTGTGCTGAAACTAAACTAGACTAATCTAATGGGACGGAGGGAGTATATTAATCCCCCTAAAATATTATGCACAGAAATTTACAAAATTCGAATTGGGAGTATATGAATATGATTTGATTAGGTTGGGGGGGGGGAATGGATGGGTATAATTGTCAAAAGGGTTCTTGAAAGTTGGTCTGGATTGGCATAAAAAATCACATGTTTAGGCCATCTCCAACCCGAAACACCAAACTCAAACCCAAAATGCAGTAAATATCAAATCAAACAGTAATTTATCTCCATCCCAAAACACCAAACTCAAACCCAAAAGAATATTCTCAGTATATTCTTTCTTTTTTCAACTTTTTAAACTTTTCAAATACTACCAATATATTTATCAAATTTACAATTCGATCCCTTTATTAAATTCAATGAAGTAAGTTATTATAATATGATTAATCATTAATGAATATAAAATATTATTAATATATAATTATAAATTTAATATTTATTTTAATAATAAATATTATTTTAATTGTGTAATATTATTTTAATATCTATTTAATTAAAAAAGAAAAGAAAAAATTGAATGGCAAAAAGGAAAAATTGAAAGAAAAAAAAAGAACAAAAAGGTGAAAAGGAAAAATTGAAAGAAAAAAAATGACAACAAAAAGGCGAGACAAAATATCAAAAAATAACAAACAAAATGAAAATTTTAAAAAGACTAGAAAATACAAAATTTAAAAGAACAACAAAATGAAAATTTTTAAAAAACTAGAAAATGAAAGTCGAGAAAAGAAAAAAACAACAAGTAAAAGAACTAAAATGAAAATTTTAAAAAATTTTGCAGTAGTATCAACAGTAACACCTCATATTTGAGGTGAGAGAGAAGAAAAACTCAAATTGGGTTTGGGTTTGGGGTTGGGTTGGAGGTGAAAAAACTCCAAATTGGAGTTTGCAGCTGGTTTTGCAGTTGGGTTGGAGAGGCTCTTACTACCGCAAGATTGTAGAAGTTTCATAATATATAAATATTTAATGAATTGATTCATATTATTTTTCCAATGGTCCAGTTGTAAAGTTTTTTCACCTGCTAAAAAACAAAAACGGTTATGTCTTATAGCTTATGAGTCTGTCCACACATGATCTGTTTTTACTCGTCCCACCACATTAACTTCTACATATACTTGAATTTTGTAGTGCAAATAATTTATTGAGCAATTTTGTTAAGAGATAATCGGAATTACATAGGTATAATGACATGCATGAATTATATTATAATGTTGATACATTTCTTTCGTATATTTGCATGTCTCTATTTCTACATGTAATGATGACTAGGTGCCTTGATTCATGATTTAGTTTGCGTTCCTTAAATTACGCATTGACTACCCTAATCTTGAAACTGAAATTCTGGCCTCCACCTTAATTCACCGACATCATTCAATCTCTCCTCCCCATTTCATGACCAATTTGTCCATTTTTTTAAAACCTTAAGAACCCCTACCTAGGTTTGTTTGGGTCACTTCTGTGCAATAACATGACACTATATCATATGTCCTACACATGGCTGATACACAATTTAAATAAAAAAGATGTGTTACTTTGTGGCATATAATTATTTGGGCCTATGAGTTAGGACAATGGAAAGCTTTAATACATCACATAAAGGGAATGTCTCAGGTTAGGCACGCCTAAACGGTTTAGACATGTTTCATTCATTAATCCAAGTCATACCCATCTAATATACTATAATTGGAGATTAATAAACTCTATTTAGGATGAGTGAACCCATTTGTGTATGGATAAAATCCGTCTAAACCATTTAGGCGTGCCTAACGCAAGTTTTTGTCTCACATAAAAGGAGAATTGTCGATTTAGGACCCAAAAAATAGTTTAATTATCGATTCAGGACCCCAAAGATAATTTGTCAATTTAGGACCCAAAATATCAAATAATTCTCAATTCAGGACCTGATATTGAGGTCCTGGATTAAGAATTATATTATCTTTCGAGTCCTGGATTGAGAATTTTTGTGATCTTTCAGGTCCTAAATTGAGAATTAATATTTCGAGTACTGAATTGATAAAACTCCTCACATAAAACTATTCTATCAAAAAATTGCAACCCACTACATTTTTTTGTTGATCAACTTTATTGTGACCTACTTTTGAAATTTCATTTTTTTTTTTTTTGATAAAACCTACTTTTAATTGTTGGATGCAGCTGTAGTGGGAGAAAAATTCTTGGCCCGGGATATCACATTCGAAAACACAGCGGGGCCCGCCAAGCACCAAGCGGTGGCGCTCCGGGTCGGGTCGGATCTATCCGCCTTCTACCGGTGCGACATCCTGGCCTATCAAGACACCCTCTACGTCCACTCCAACCGCCATTTCTTCGTCGAGTGCTTCGTCGCCGGCACCGTCGACTTCATTTTCGGGAACGGCGCCGCCGTCTTTCAGGACTGCGACATCCACGCCCGCCGCCCCGGTCCCGGGCAGAAGAACATGGTGACGGCCCAGGGCAGAACCGACCCCAACCAGAACACCGGCATCGTGATTCAGAAGAGCAGGATCGGAGCCACCTCCGACCTGAAGTCCGTCCAGGGAGACTTCCCGACGTACCTCGGCCGGCCGTGGAAGGAGTATTCGAGGACTGTGATCATGCAGTCGTCCATTAGTGACGTGATTCACCCCGCCGGGTGGCACGAGTGGAGCGGCGACTTCGCCCTTGACACTCTGTTTTACGGCGAGCACGACAACACCGGCGCCGGGGCGGAGACGTCGTCGAGGATTAAGTGGAAGGGACACAAAGTGATCACGAGCTCCGACGAGGTGGAGGGTTATACGGCAGGGAACTTCATCGCCGGTGAGAGTTGGTTGAATTCAACTGGCTTCCCGTTTGAACTGGGGTTGTGAGGGGGTCGTAATTTTATTTGATGCTGTATTAATAATTACTGACTTTTTTTTCCCCCGACTTTGGATTAGAAATAAAGTCTCAAGCAAGATATTTGGCTTGTAATCTATATTTCAATAAAATGCGGTGCTCTTTTTTAACGTTTTTAAAATAAGATGGTAAATGAATTAAATTAATATCAAGCGGATAACGAGGTTTGAAAATACTCGATTAGGTGAGTGTCTGCATGGGATGACGGCTGATGGATTGATCGACTGGTGATGGGGGTTTGGGATGGATTGATCAGCAGGGGTGGTTCGGCGGAGATGCAAATTGAGCATGGACCGGGAGAAGAGAAAGGTGGGATACGTGTGCGGGAAGGCGGAGTAGAGGGGACAGAGGGGAACGAGGATGCATCAAAATATGACGTAAGCTCGAGATTGGAGAGTGGAGTCGAGGGGATATTGGTGGAGAATGGGAGGTGTGTTTCATCAAAACGTGCATGACGGGTAACATATACACGAGAGGTGGCGGGATCTAGACATTGAAAACCCTTGTGATTGGAACTATACCCAAAATACACAAGGAGCGTTGTGTGGTTGTAACTTATTTTTAGTGTAATCACGCAGGCAAGGAAAGACTCGACACCCCCAGGATTTCAGATTAGCGAAGGAGGGAGAGGTATTATAGACTAGTTCAAAGGGAGATTTATTTTGAAGAAGAAGAGTAGGCAAGCGATTTATGACGTACAAGGCGAAACTAAAAGCATCTACCAATAGAGAGGAAGGGGCGGTCGAGTGGAATAGTAAGGAAAGACCCATTTCTGTGATGTGTCGATGTTTACGCTCGGCACGACCGTTTTGAGAAGGGGTGTAAAGACAGGATATGAGATGGTGAATGCCGTGTTTGGTGAGATGGGATTTTAGACATAGGTTTGTAAATTTCGTACTACCATCACTTTGAAATTACTTAATTTTTTGTGAAAATTGAGTTTCCACAAATGCATGAAAATTAAGAAAAAGGTCAAAGAAATCAGACTTGGCACGGAGAGGATAAAACCAAGTGAAACGGGAAAAATCATCTATAAATACTGCATAATAACGAAATCCCAAAACTAGAATTGACAAAGGAAGGTCCCCAAAGATCATAATGAATGAGGTCCAAGACACTTGAAGCTCGACTTTCAGAAATAGAAAAGGGTAAATGTGAACTTTTTCTAACTGACACGACGTACAGACTTTAGAAAACCTAGGAGAATTTGTACTGGAAATTAAATGAAGACTATGTAAAAAACTAATTACTCTATGAGTTGTGTGGCCGAGACGACAATGCCAGACATCAGAGGAGGCTCGGGGAAGATGAGTGTGAGTGAGAGCAGTTAGGGCGGAGACGGGGTCATGTAGCACGTACAACCCATCCTTACGTACGCCGGTGGCTATTATCTTTCCTGTATGCCGCGACTGTATTTAAAACTACACATCAGTAAAAAGCACATTAACGGGATAGTCATGAGTAAGCCAACTGACAGATAAGAGATTCTTCGTAATAGTAGGCACAACGAGAATATTGTTTAATGATAAAGAGTGCGACAAACGTAAACAACCAATATGAGAAATACAAAGACAATCACCGTTACCAACGACAACTTGGTCAGAACCAGAGTAGTCGGACACACTATCAAGAGTGGAAGCATCATGAGCTATATGAGCAGAGACGCTGGTATCCAAATACGGGTCAGATACCCAGGACGGAGAGATGGAGCAGTCTGTCGCAAAGGCCTCAGCCAATTGCGCCGTGTGTGAGGGGCGCGAGTTGCGATCGTAAGATCGGTCAAAATGCTTAGGGCAGTTGAAGGCATCGTGGTCGGTTTGACGATAAAAATAATACCGAGGGGCTCGACGCTTTTTGTTGTTGCCTTTGGATTTGCCGCAGCCACGAGACTGATTTGAACCTTTATCGCGAGGCATGGAGGACGCATGGAAGGCCACCGATGGTGTTGATGCGACTGAACTGGAAGATTTCAAGAATAATTCATGGCATAGTGCTCTGGCAAGAAGGGTGTCGAAGTCCGGAAGCAGCTCCTGAGCCATCTGAGCGACAGTGAAAGTTGAGAACGAAGGGCAGAGGCCGCACAGGAACCAGTGAGACTTGTCGGAGACATCGATGGAGCGACCAATAGCAGATAGCTGATCACAGATGCTCTTGAATCGTCGACCATAATCTACGACGGGAAGGTCACCCTGCTTCATGGAGAGGAGGTCGTCTTTGAGGCTAAGTTCCCGAGCTTTGGAGCGATGATTGTAGGATCGAGAGAGAGCGTCCCATACTTCACGGGAAGTAGAACAACCGATAATCACCGCCATAGACTCCTCAGTCAACGTCGAGATAAGGAAAAACTTGATGAGTTGGTCACAGGAAAACCACGTCGTGTATGCAGGATTGACTCCGATGACGAAGGGAAGGGTGCGCGGCGGAGGCTGAACAGAGCCGTCGACGTACGTCATAAAGTTCTGTGTGATAAGGGCTCGATTTGAGCGTGCCACATCATGTAATTCGAGGACGTGAGTTTGATGTTCACCATATGGATGATGGTAGACAAAGGAAGGGTCGGCAAGTCGCCGGTGGTGGCAGGCGCAGCTATGAACGCCAATGCGGAAGGGTGGAGGAAAGGACGATATTTAGGGTTTGGCCAAGATTTTTGGCTGATACCATGTAGGGAAATATATCTTGTATTTCACTCAAGTAAAATAATGTACAATACATGTATTTATAATAGAAAAAGAAAATCTAATCTATGTAAATCTGTAGAGATATACGATAAACTTAAATCTAATTGTACAAGATATGATATATATTGTGAATATATCTCAAGAAGATGAATGGGGAAAAATCAATAGAAGATGGAAAAAGGAAGTGGATTTTGTGAAATTAATAAGTCCTTTAAGTTATTTGAATTAATGACTAATTTCTTTAGGATAATGTATATACTCCCTCCGTTCTATTATATTAGTCCACTTTGGTTTCGGCTCAGTAACTAATTTATGAGTTTAGTGGAATTAATATTTCATTGATGTGAGGAGATTTTTTTCAATTTTAGTAAAGTGGACTAATCTGGCGGAACATACAAAAATAGGAAATATAAGTTAATTTGGCAGGACAGAGTGAGTATAAAGTATCTAAATGATGAATACAAAATTTAACTTGAAGATATAGAACAAGAGATCCACTTTGCTGCATACTCTATACAAGATTATCGAACTTCTTAAAAAACAAAAATTCTATTCTTTAATGGTGTTAAATTGTCAAGTATTTGGGCCATAAGGATAAATATGTTTATCTGAAAGGAAAATATAATTTTATACGAAGCTATGAATAAAAAGATGGAGGATATGAATAAAATTACCTATTATAAAATTGAACGAATATTTAAGGCTCAAAAGTCATCCTTACATAAAAACACACGAATTCCAATTTATTTTGAGTTGATATTGAGCAGAATTCAAATGAAGTCCACTGACACAACATTAAAACATATATAAACTTTGGAACATAAATGTAAAACAGTAGATATATTAAACAAGATCTGCGGTTTGCAGTAATAAACTAGAAAAGATGTATGATAATAATGGATATGAATATATTAGAAGTTGTTATAGTTTAAACACGAATACGATAATATTTAATATAATAATGACACAAGATACATAAATTATCAACTCTACATTTAAGGCTAAAATATTTTAATATGACACAAACTTGTAAAATAATAATAATATCTAATACGCACAAATTACCAATCCTAGTTCAAGCGTGCAACTAATTATACTTTTGAACTTCAACTTTAAAGTTGCTGCTTGCCAATTTCTGCAGTGATTCCCAATTCTTGCCGACAATAACTCGAACCTGAAACCCTAGTTCTTCTCCTTGGAACTCCTCCTGTTCCTCCACTATCTGTTTCGCACACTCCACCGTTGATCCGTCGCAAAATGCGAGATTAATTAGTTGGAGCGTCGGTATATCTCCAATTTCTGAACACATTTCCTTCAGCTTTATTATTCTGTGAAGTTGAAGCGTCTCAAGGCGTGGAAAAATGGAGCCCTCAGCCGTCCAATATTCCAAACCAACACACAATTCCAACAACAAGAATTTGAGTCTTGGAAACTGGCCTTCCACTATTTCCCACCTGCCTGTTCTGAAGAAGCCTCTTCTGAGCTTCAGCTTTTGAAGAAGTGGGAGACAACCAATCTTGTCCAACACATCTCCCCAATCCACATTCCATGAATTCAGCGCCAGCTTCTTGAGTGAGCATGGGAAGTTAAGATTCGCAAGACACGTATCACGTCTAAAACAGTCCTTGCAGATGAAGGATTCCAGTTTATGCAGGCGTTCGAGATTGTTTAGACAGTATGACTCAATCTCATTCGCTTTGTAATAATCTAATCCCAGTTTCACGATATTGGGAATTCTCCTGATCACCTCCTCATTCAGTTTCAGATTCCTTACACCAAGAAGCGTGTGTAGATTCTCCATTTTTACATCCCCGCTTGGAGGAGGATCTGGCAGATATAGCCCTCCCGATGAGAACTGGACATGCCTAAGTTGAATCATCTTCCATATTTCAACTGGTGCGCTAACCAATTCGGGATCATCAAAAATCAGTGTTTGTAGATCCCAGAGAAGTTTGATTGAAGAAGGGAGTTTGAACATAGGAGAAGCTCCGACGCCGAGGTATCGCAAGTTGCCAAACTCGAATGCATCTTTTACAGAATGCTCATAGTTTAGAAGCCTAGTTCGATCAAATGTTTGGAATACCCTCAACAATCTGAAATTGGACGACAATTGAAATTCAGTATTTTCATCACAGATAATGGAACGAGCATGTGATGAAGATCGCAAGGCATGGATGACTTTTTTCTTGGATGTGCTTCTTGGAATAACAATGCGCCGTTGGCTACCTATTTCTTGAGGGCTATCTTGGGTTATGACATGATAAAACCTCTCTCTCTCTGCTTCTCTCAAACATAAGTCTCTCAGCAGATCATGAATCTTGCAGCATTTTATGTTTCCTATAGACCCCAGTTCGTCAACTAGCACCAGATTTCCATCAACCAGCTGCTTTAGATACTCTTCTCCAATCGTCTTAAAGCTTTTCCCACTTTCTGGTTTCAGAAGCCCTTCACAAGCCCAGAGCTTGATGAGTGATGAGACACGAATCACGCTGAATTCCTCGAATATACCCATGTACAGAAAACACGGCTTTAGATGGGCTTGCAAGTAGTTGTAGCTCATTTTCAACACATTCAAGCACTGCTTATCGTTATCCAAATTCACTGCAGACGATAAGTTGTTCTTTATGGAACCCCAACACTCTGGTGTATGTTCCAGCCTATTCAGAAGACCTGCCACTACAACAATGGACAGAGGAAGTCCTTTGCAGTTTCTTACAATATCCTTTGCAATTCCCCTCAGTTCAGGAGGACAGCCTTCCTCCCCAAACACAGACTGGGAGAACAAATCCCAACTACTGAACTCATCAAGAAACCTTATTTGAGGGCCGGGTTCATTGTTCAATTGAGAGCCCACATCTGATTGCCTAGTTGTCACCAATATCCGACTCCCATTCCCATTATTAGGAATGAACGATTTGATATCATTCCAAGCCTCAATGCTCCACATATCATCCATCACAATGAAAAACCTTCGACCAAACAAATATTGGTAGAGTTCTACCCCTAATTCATATTCACTCATTCCCCTCAATCGTTCCTTGCTTTCATCCTTGTAGGATTGACAAAGAATATTGCATAGAATTTCCTTTGTGTTGTATTGCTGAGAAATTGTGGCCCAAGCATGAAAACCAAAATAGTTTTTAATTAATGGATGCACATAGACGTTCCTAGCAAGAGTGGTCTTACCCATTCCACCCATCCCTACAATTGGGATGACTTTCAGGTCGAACCGTTCGGCTTTGAGCATGTCCATGGTTTCAATCAAGACATCATCAAAGCCCACCATGATTCTGTTCTCTACAGTGGAAGCAGATCCAGATTCCGATGCCACCTGATATTGGACAGCTGCCATCTCTGCTTTAATCGCCAATTTCTTGATTGAATCCATCTCCTCAATCACTTTCTGTAGATCTACGAGACTAACTTGTTCTTCATCTTGATTACCTGATGCGATCTTGTCTGCTATGTAAGATTCGAGTACATCTTCCGCTGCATAAGCTGCATCTGCGATGCCACTCAGCAACGGATCTGCTTCTAATTCGCTGTCGCCAACAGGGGAATTATAGCAATGAAGAAATTCCTGCAAGAAATTTAGATTTGCAGTGAGAGATTGAGCTTGTTGTTTGTGGAGAGAAATAGGAGGGAATGGATGCTGCTGAAGTTGATCAATAATATGCTTGAGTGAATTCAGAGCTGCATATGCCGCCATCAAGAATTAATTCTAAAAAAAAACAAATTAAAAAAATGCAGCAAACAGAAAAGATGGAAGCAGCTTGAACGAAGAAGAGAATGTATGGTATCTGTTGAATGAAGTTGTGAGGGTATCATAAAATATTGCCACTATTATTATTTTTTAATATAAAAGAGGAGACTGAGTGTCAAATTCATTTAAAAAAAAATTCAATTAAATTATATATCTTCGAGGCCACAATTTTATTTGTCGGTGTAAGTAACGCATAAATTAAAATAATTAACCACGACAAAGTATTGCCCACCAAATGTAACATTGTCTTTGTTGAGATGTATAACAATTAGCGCATTAGTCAATCTCAAGTATCTAACTCTACAATACAGCGTACTTCTTTTATTTTGTAGTTTAGATTTTTAGTTTTTATTTTTCATTTTCAGTAGTTAATTCTAAATTTTACTCTATAAAAAATATTTTATTTTAATTCTTCTACTATTTATTTAATTTTCTTAATTAAATTATTATACCATATTTTCACTTATATATTAGTATTTATTTTCATATTTTAAAAGGCAACAATTCAATCGATCAACTCCACTAAATAATAATTTCGACTTTGAAAGTTATTTTGCTGATATGGGAGGATCTGAAGCTAATTTAGGAAGTTATTTCGTCATTGTCTACGGTTCTCTAAGGGTCGACTTCAAAGGTGTTGGATTTCCCCATCGTATCAAGTTATCAATTTGCTTCCGCGTCGTGTCCGAGCCGTTTCAATCGAGTTCCTGGGCTGCGATCTAAACCTTCTGGCGAGGATCGTATCATTTTGGTATCCAGAGCCAGGTTGTGTCTTTCTTTTCTTTATCATTTTGGTATCAATATCCAGGTCGTGTCCTTCCTCTTCCTTGTCTTTCATTTTCGTGTGTTTTGTGTGTCAAAAAAAAAATTTAAAAAAAATCGAGTCTTGTCTTGTTTCCTTTCGTGTCTTTTGTGTCGTTCTTGATTTGTATATTTTCGTGTCTTTGAGTCATGATTTTATGGTTCTTATTTGTAAAGATTTGAATTATTAATACCATACCATAATCATTCAAATCTTTCCATCCATATCTAGTCAAAATTTTCCATCCATATCTAGTCAAATCTTTCCATAGTATCAAATCCTTCCCTAACTTTTATTACCTTATCTATATTTTTCCTTATTGATTACCGAGTAATTTAGTAATTTTTTATTTCAAAAAAAAAA
>JAPKLW010002643.1:1005-16598 GCA_026898455.1 Plectranthus barbatus
ATTCTACAAGTTCTTCATGCATTGCGTTCACCCAATCCGGATCTAGTGCCTCTTCGACCTTTTTGGGTTCTTTGCTGGAGATATAGCAAGCCAGCATAGCGTTCCCTTGTCTCGTCATTAAGGGATCATTGACATCTCCTATGATATCTTCAAGAGGATGGGCGCGCAACCATGTTGGTCTGGCCACATTTCCTTCCCCTGCGTGACCATTATCTTGTACATTGTTCTCCATAGCACCCTCCTGGTGCTCAGCATCTGGATTGGCTTCAACTGGAATAACTGCTTCCTGATTTCCTGGGACGGAGTTCTCCTCAGCAACTCTTTCAGCAGCTGGAAACCCAGCAGCGCCTCTGCCAAGATCTTCAACAATAGGTATCCCTTCCCCTAAAGGAACATCCCTAGCTGTCTCCTCTTCAGCTTCATT
This sequence comes from Plectranthus barbatus, assembly GCA_026898455.1. Lineage (NCBI taxonomy): Eukaryota > Viridiplantae > Streptophyta > Magnoliopsida > Lamiales > Lamiaceae > Plectranthus > Plectranthus barbatus. The sequence goes on from JAPKLW010002643.1 coordinate 1,430, forward strand.
AAGCATCTCTAGAATGTCTGAGTCAACAAGAATGTTGGTAGGTATGGCCTCAGCATGATCACTTGCATCACCGGTCTGGTCAGCAGTTTGGTCCCCCGCTGAGTGCATCTGGTTTGGATTGCAGTCATTCATAGACTTAGTCGGATCAATACGCATATTCTCGAAATAATTTAAAAATGTATGATTATTGACATCATCAGTCTCATGATTGCTATCCCCTTTGCTTTTGTTTTCTCTGCGCACTAAAGTAGACTCATAAAAAATAACATTGCATGTTATTTCCACAATACCGGTAGTCTTGTTCAATACTCCATAACCAAGAAGTACACCCTCATCTGACTTGAGTGAGAAAGTATTGAGTTTAGATTTTCTGTTATTATGAATATAACATGTGGAACCGAATGCACGGAGATGAGTTATAGAGGGCTTATGACCATTGTACACTTCGTAGGGAGTTTGATTAAATCTGCCATTGATAGCACTCCTATTCTGTGTATAACATGCCGTCATGACTGCTTCCCCCCAGTACTTAGCATGTAGTTTGGAATCAGCTAACATTGAACGAACGACTTCCTTCAACGTTCGATTCCTTCTTTCTACTAGACCATTCTGCTGAGGAGTTCTAGCTGTGGATCTTTCGTGAGATATCCTAGCTTCAGCACAGAAATCCATTAGTACTCCATTACAGAACTCTGTTCCATTGTCAGAGCGAATTCTCTTTACAGTAACTTCTTTACTATTCTGCTCCTTGAGAATCAGCTCTGCTAGGATAAGTTTCACCTTATCCTTGGTCTTTAAGAGTCGTACCCATGTATACCTGGAAAAATCATCAACCACCACAAGTGTATATAGACGTTTACTTACAGCGGGTGGAGTGACTGGACCGAAGAGATCCATATGAAGTAATTCTAAGATCCTTTGTGATGTTTCTTTTTCAGGATTTGACTTAAAGGATGATTTGGTCTGCTTCCCTTGTTGGCATGCTTTGCATATTCCTTCCTTGTGGAAAGTCTCATTGGGCAGACCTACAACAAGCTTATTTTTGGCAAGGTGATTAATAGTTTTGAAATTCAAATGATTGAACCTCTTGTGCCATAGCCATGTTGTTTCTTCTTTGTTCAGGGTCAGGAAGCATGAATGTTGCTGTCCACTTTCCCAGTCAACAACATATATACCACCCTTGCGGATGCCTCAAAGTTTTACTTCCCCTGTAACATAGTCAGCAATAGTACAACCTGTATTGACAAATGAGACAGTGTACCTATTTTCGCAGAGTTGGCTAATGCTTAGCAGATTGTGTTTGAGGTTGGAGACGAGGGCTACATTGACTATTCTTAGCCCATTGCTTTCTATGCATCCTCTTCCCACATTTTTGCCTTCGCCATTATCTCCAAATTTGACTCTTGACCCATGTAGAAATTTTGTAAGTCGGAGAATAGATTCTCATTTCCTGTCATGTGCGTTGAACATCCGCTATCATGGATCCACTCGTTTGATATACTCGAAGTAGTATGAGCTTTTGGACCCTGTTCCTGCAACACAAGTGATTAAATTAATTTAGGTACCCGTTTAGCGTCGGGTCCTGCAGGATTAGCGGTGATCATTGTTCCTTTTGGAACCCACATTTTAGTGACTTTCAAGATTTTCTTCTTGATTTCACTTTTTACCCTTGCTTCAATCTTTGGCTTAACATGTTTGACATGTTTATAACTTGGTGCGGTAGTGTGTTTGACCTTCCTTGCCTTTGAAAATATGAATGAATTAGGCTCGGGTCTTACATAGGTGTTCCTCTCATGTAGTGCATTTTCATGATATATCGACCTTTTAGTATTATATCGATATTCCATTCTGTGGTGAAAGGTAGGTTTAGCTGTCCTCGCGTTTGGAACAAATCGCTCAGCATCCCTTGGTTTTGCTGAATACGAACTAGTATATGCTCTCGAATTTCGCTGAGGTTCAGCTGACATATACTTAGTATTTGTTCTGTTGTTCCTCTGCTGAGGCTTAACAGACTTGTACATAGCATTCACTCTTAAGTTCCTCTGCTGAGGTCTATGAGTAGTATGCTTAGCAGATTCTGTATTAAGTTTCTGCTGAGGTCTAGCAGACGGATACTTAGCAGCCTCTGCCGGAGACCTCTGCTGAGATTTTGCAGGCGTATTCTGCGAACGTTCATTCTTTTGCTCAGCACTTGGCTCAGCAGTAGATGATTCAGCAATAACAAGTCCTTTCTCCTTTTCAGCATTTATCAATCCAGCAGAAACAAATTGAATTGGTTTCTCCTTAGATGTGGTTGCTCTATTCGAATATCCAAGGCCTAAACCAGAGCGATCATTGTGATTTCTCTGTTGGGTAACAATGGCATTGAGTACTGCCTTGCTGGATGTGTAATTGCAAATGCATCTTTCTTGGGGTCTATTTTTCAGAGTAAGGTTCTCCTTTTCAAGATTATGAAAATTTGTCTATAATTCGGAGAATTTTACCTTAAGCTTTGAAAAATCTTCACTTTCAGACCTCAGTCTTCCGACTTCCTCGGTCAAATCCGTAATTTTGAGTTTCACTGAAGCGTTTTCCCCAACAATTGCATTTTTAATTTCATACGTTTTTGAGAATTCTACATTTAGCTTCATGAGATAGTCTTCCTCAGAATCTAAGGTGAATTCCTCTGACTCTTCTATGAATGCGAAACTAGGAATGCTTACTGAAATTACCTCGTTGTCTTCGGCTGCTAGAGCCGTTTCAGCATCCTGGTTCTCCTCTGCATCGGCAAACTGATCATCCTCAATATTTGCCATTAGAACGAGCATGGCTTCCTCATCGTCTTCCTCAGAAGAGAGATAATATTCTTCATCATTTTCAGGGATGACCTGTGCTTCTGTTCTTGTTAGGAGCGCCCTTTTGACTGCTTTAACAACAGGTCTTTCAAATCTTTCCTTTAGTCGCTCTCTCTCTTCCTTGCTAACTTTCGGACAATCATGCTTCAAGTGGTCAGGAGAACCACATTCGAAGCAAGTCCTAACCTTTCGCTCTGCTGAGCGGGAAAATGAGGATGACGGCTGAGCATCCTTGGTTTCTTTCTCGGACTTAGCTTCCATCAGCAACTTCTGGAGCCTTTTCATTTGTTCTTCCAGCTCGTTGATCTTTATATCAACAGGCTGAGGGTTCGAGGTTGTCGGCACCTCCTTAGTTGGTGTTGCTGGAGTGGATCTTTCTTGATTGTGGTAGGGCTTTTTCAACTTGAACTTATTGAAATCTTTTTTAGTAAAATATGCTATATCCTCAGAGCCAGCAACGGATGTAGATGATGCTTGAGCTATGGCTGCTTCATTCCTTTTTGACTGTTGTATTATAAACTCATGTGATTTAAGTTGAGTGAATACCTCAGAAGTAGTCATGTTGTTGAGGTCTTTTTCACTCAGACTGGTCATTTTAACTAACCAGTCATCTCTGGGATACAACTTGGAGATGATCTTGTGATTCATTTCTCCATTATCATATTTCTTTCCAAGGTTGTTGAGTTCCCCAATAATCGTGTTGAAATGCTCTTCCATAGCTTGTATGGATTCTCCTGCAAGCATTGAAAAAGATTCATATTTATCTACAGCTACCTGCAGTTTGTTTCGTTTCATCTGAACTGTCTCCTGAGAGGAATTGCACACGTATTCCCATATTTCCTTAGCGGTTTCAAAGTCAAGCGCTTTTTCTTTCATCAGCTTTGGTAGGGAATCCAGGATTAGTTTCTTTGCCACATGCTCTAGTTGAGCTCTCTTTTTATCCTCGCTAGTGTATTCCTCAAAAGGTTTTGGGACCATATTAGGTCTCGGGGTCTTGGAGCCCTTGGTTCTCCATCAGCAGCATCTTCAGCAACATCATGTCCTATAAAGGTGTTAGCTTTCATGATTTTAATAGGACCTCTTACTAGTACATCCGCCATCTCAGGATGTATGCTCTGAAGTTGTATGAGCGCAAGCTTTTTCCATGAGGTAAAGCTCTCTCTGTCATACTTCCCAAGCGAATGGTTCAACATTTTGTCTCCTGAGCTAGACAAGCGAAACACAGAGAAACAAGTAAAAGTACAAGGAAAATACAGATCTGGTCTTAAGCGACTCAGAAGCAGTCGGTTTTTCAACCTCCTGCTCTGATACCACTTGTTGGTCCTTAATTTTCAGAGTCGTTGTGTTAGATAAACTCACGAAATACAGCGGAATAATAAATCGTCACTTACACTTTATGTTTTACCTTTCAAGGTTAGTTAAGCTCGGAGATAAATTAAGTTTCTTCACAGTTATACACTAGCAATATGATTGCTAGGTTTCAAATCTTATGAGCAATGTAACAGTAAAAGAACACAGTATTTATAGTGGTTCGATCCAACAAGATCTACGTCCACTCCTTAGCCGATACGCTAAGAATTCACTAAGTATACAGATTACAAGGATTCGCCTTTTACAGTTAAGTAGGCAGTGAGCTTTCGGCCTGACTACTTGACAGCTATCCTCCGATAACCTGAACTCCTCAGATGTTGGTTCGGCTGGGTCAAGGGCACACCTACTAAACTCCTGCCTTGCCTGATTTGGAAGTTTTATAGTCACTTCCTGACTTTTCTTGAATACGGCTAAGTGCCCATCTGAGTCTAGACCTTTTCAGGTGTTCCACTGTTAGATTCTTTCTGAAAAGAAAGGAATCCCAATGATTGAGAATTCTTGAATGCAATCAAGAATTTCTTCAATGGAGTGTCAGTAAATCAATGAGCGACACTTCTGGTTGTTGAGAGCTTTTAATATTCTTTCACAAGGCTCTCAACTGACTACTTTTTCTTTGTTCACTTTGTCAAAGGAATCTTTTTCTTGAGTGTTCGTGAATGTCTGAAGTGAGAAAAGCAGTAGTAGTAGTCAATTCTCTCTTTTGGACCTTCCCTTTATAGGTGGAGATTCAAATCTTGAATCACCATATCCGTTAGACACAACGTCTCTTTTGTCCGAGAGTGATAAGACTTGTTCAGTCGCTTTTTGTTCTCGATCTGTACTTTCCGAGCTTCTTCGGGAAAGTCTCGTCCTTTGTGTGTACTTTTTGTAAGAACGGCAGTAAGGCTTCAGCCTTTGACATTCTGCTATGCTATTTGTCTTGATTTGCTGAATATTTCCGTTGACACTCAAACCTTTGACTTCTATTCTGCTAGCATCCTTCATGATTTATTAGCAAATGCTAAAACCTTAGCATTCTGCTAACACATGTCTTCTAGCAGACGCTGTCCTTCGGTATCTGCTAGGAATTGCATAAGTCTTCTAGCAAACGCTTTCCTTCGATGTCTGCTAGGAATAGCGCATGTCTTCTAGCAAACGCTTTCCTTCGATGTCTGCTTGGAATAGCGCATGTCTTCTAGCAAATGCTTTCCTTGGATGTCTACTAGTCTATTACAACTCAATAGATGACCTATTCAGGACATTACATGATATGCTAGAGTTATCTATAGTTCAGCAAATGATCGACCAAATGCTAAGGTTTGATTCAACAAAACCTTTTACAAATAAATCCTAAGGGAGATTTTAGGAATAATTTCCCAACAGCCTCCCTGTCGATCGACAGGAGTTATCTTCCTCGCGAGTTCTTCACGGCTGGACCTGCAACCTCCGGTAACTCGCCGGATTCAACTCCGATCATACATGAAATGCTACCAATCGACTCCTCAGACTACAAGGACCTCAAATATGCCAACCAACATACAAAATACACAAGGAATAGAGAGGACACGAGGCTCACCGGAGTTATCAAAGTTGACGGCGGCGGTGTCGATTTTTGGTGACCAAAGTTCACTTTCAAGCCGTCCGAACACTCCTCACACGATGGGGAACACTTCTACATCGTCAAAACATGGATTCGAGCTCGATTAATCAAGATTCAACAATTAAATCCGAATTTTAACTCAAATAAGCACCTTACCTTCTCTCTAAGTTTTCTCCGTCCACACTCAACCTCACGATCGCTGCTTTATATCAATACGAAGCTCAAAGAATGAGCTACAAAATAGTGGTGGTGGCTCATTGAATGGTGGTCGGAGGCGGCCGGAATCTCTCCGGAAAGGTGGCAGTTTTTGGGTGGTGGGGGGTTTTTTTTTTCTCTGAGCACTCTCTCTCTCTAGGATATAAAATAAAGTGGAAAAGTATATACTATAATTCCTTCTTCTATTTATACTCTATTCTCTATCATATAATACATGTATCATCATACACATGTAAATATACATGTATTTTACATGATAACCCCTCCATTGAAATCATATGGTTCACTAAAATATGTTTAATTCCATTTCATGAGATTAATACAACTCACGAATTACAGGCAAGCTCAATATTAAATTTAAACTCTCCACTTATGAGAAAATTTCCAATGCTTCCCAATCGATAATAAGTAATATCAACGTTCTCAATTTAATGAAATTCTCTTTATAGATTATGGTCAAATTATACACGGGGTATTACATCCCCTCACCCTTATAAAATTTTCGTCCCGAAAATTACAAAGCTTCGAAAAGCTCAAGGTACTTCTCCTTCATTTTATCCTCTAGCTCCCAGGTTGCTTCTTCATGCCCATGGTGGCTCCAAAGTACTTTCACGAGCGAAATAGACTTATTTCTTAATTCCTGAATCTTGTGATCCAAGATACCTTCCGGCCGTTCTTCATACTGCAGATCTGGTCTCAAAACGACCTCCTCCTGGCGTATCATATGTCTGGGATCATAGACGTACTTCCTCAGTTGAGATACGTGAAACACATTATCAACCAGTGCCATCATAACAGAGTACTTCTTGGCAGATAGTTCGGAGTACGAACCAGCATCACATTGAAGCATTTTTATTACTATCTCCGCTAGAAGCTTGTACTCATCAGACAGAGTATTGATTGGAGTAGCAACCTTGAAAGCAATCCCCTGTCCGTTCTTGGTTTTCAATTCCCCTGGTTTCTTCCAAAGATTCCACCGTTTTTCCATTTCCTCAAGATCATTCAACTTGTATTGAGAAACCTGGCTCTGATACCACTTGTTGGTCCTTAAATATCAGAGTCGTCGTGTTTAAACAGAAACATGAAATGCAGCGGAATAAATAGTCGTCACTTACACTTTAAGTTTTCCCTTTTAAATATTAGTTAAGCTCAGAAATTGATTAAGTTTCTTCACAGTTATACACTAGCACTATGATTGCTAGTTTTAAATAATGTGAGCGATGAAACAGTAAAAGAACACAATGTTTTATAGTGGTGCGATCAAAGAGATCTACGTCCACTCCTTAGCCAATATGATAAGAATTCACTAATTAAGTATACAGATTACAAGGATTCGCCTTTTATAGTTAAGTAGGCAGTGAGCTTTCGGCCTGGCTACTTGACAGCTATCCTCCGATAATCTGAACTCCTCAGATGCTGGTTCGGCTGGGTCAAGGGCACACCTTCGAAACTCCTGCCTTGCCTGATATAGAAGTTTTATAGTCACTTCCTAACTTTCCTTGAATGTGGCTAAGTGCCCGTCTGAGTCTAGACCTTTTCAGGTGTTCGACTGTTAGATTCTTTCTGAAAAGAAAGGAATCCCAATGATTGAGAGTTCTTGAATACACTCAAGAATGTCTTCAATGGAGTGTCAGTAAATCAATGAGCGACACTTCTGGTTGTTGAGAGCTTTTAATATCATTTCACAATGCTCTCAACTGACTACTTTTTCTTTGTTCACTTTGTCAAAGGAATCTTTTTGCTTTGAGTGTTCGTGAATATCTGAAGTGAGAAAAGCAGTAGTCATTCTCACTTTCGGATCTCCCTTTTATAGATGGAGATTCAAATCTTGAATCTCCATATCCGTTAGACACAACGGCTCTTTGTCTGAGAGTGATATGACTTGTACAGTCCCTTTTTGCGTTCCTTTGTACCTTTCGAACTACTTCGGGAAGGCTTCGTTCCTTTTTGTGTACTTTCTGTCAGATTAGCATTGCTTCTTCAATCTTTGAGTTTCTTGTTCTGCTAATGTTCCTTAGCAATCTGCTATTGAATGCTTGTCACGCAAAGGGTTCCGGCGAGGATTCCTTGACATCCGTTCTGCTAGCATTTTTCTTTGGTTTGCTGACCGTTAGCGAATGCTAAAGCCTTAGCATTCTGATACCGCTTGCCTTCTAGCAAACGCTTTCCTTCGATGTCTGCTGCTAGATCTTCTACTTAAACTATTACAACTCAATAGATGATCTATACAGGACATTACATGATATGCTAGACTTATCTAGAATTCAGCAAATGATCGACCAAATGCTAAGGTTTGATTCAACAAAACCTTTTACAACTAACTCCTAATGGATATTTTAGGAATAATTTCCCAACATTGTGGATATTTCCCATACTCGGAGGTAGTGCGAGTCTGTAAGCTACTGGACCGATGCGCTCGAGTATCTCATAAGGTCCCACATAGCGCGGCATCAGTTTTTCTTTTACCCCGAAGCGTATTATTCCCCTGGAAGGTGAAACTTTAAGGAACACCTTGTCCCCCACCTCAAAACATAATTCAGTCCTCCTTGAGGTGGCATAAGACTTCTGCCTACTCTGCGATCCTTCCTCTGATCTGTCGAACAATCTCGATCATTTCAATTACCGCATCCGGGCCAATGATTCTTCGTTCTCCTACCTCATCCCAATACAGAGGCGAACGACATTTTCTTCCATACAAGGCTTCATATGGAGCCATCCCGATTGTTGCTTGATAACTGTTATTGTAGGCAAACTCAATCAGAGGCAAAATTGGTTCCCAACTATTTCCTCGGTCTAAGACCACTGTCCTTAGCATATCCTCGAGAGTTTGGATTGTCCTTTCAAATTTTCCATCTGATTGAGGATGAAACGTCGTACTAAAGTTCAGGCGAGTCCCCAATTCTTATTGTAAGCTCATCCAAAAACGTGATGTAAACTTTGCATCTCGGTTAGACGTAATAGATTGCGGCACTCCGTGCAGTCTGACTATCTCGCGGACGTAAATCTGGGCCAACTTATCTGATCCATAGTTCATTTTTATCGGCAAGAAATGAGTACTTTTTGTTAGACGATCCACTACAACCCATATTAACGTGTTCTCTTTTTGTGACCTCGGCAATCCCGTCACAAAATCCATGGTAATATGTTCCCATTTCCACTCAGGGATGTCTAACGGCTGCAACTTTCCATATGGCCATTGATGTAACGCCTTAACTTGCTGGCATACTAAACATTTCTCTACGTACAAGGCCACATCCTTCTTCATTCCGTCCCACCAGTACTTGGTTTTCAAATCTCTATACATCTTAGTACTTTCTGGGTGAGCAGTATACGGCGTATCATGAGCCTCGCTCAATATCTCACTTCTCAATTCCTCGCTGCTTGGCACCAAAATTCTATCTTGGAACAGCAACGCACTATCATGCGCTTCCCGATACTCTCCCACTGGCTTGACCTTCAGCTTCTGACGTAACTTCTCAATTTCTATTTCTCCTTTCTCAGCTTCAATGATTTTCTCTCTCAAGTTCGGTACTACTGTCAAAACTGCTAAATCGCATCTCTTCCTCTCTGAGGGTGATATTACTTCCAAGTTGAGTCTTTCAAACTCTCTGATTAACTTGTGTTCTCCAGTAAGCATGCAGCCTAGTTGTGCTTCTCCCTTCCTGCTCAAAGCATCTGCCACTGAGTTGGCTTTGCCCGGGTGATAGTTGATAGTTAGATCGTAATCATTCACAAGTTCTAACCACCTTCTCTGTCTCATATTCAAGTTCTTTTGTTCGAAGAAGTACTTCAAACTTTTGTGGTCCGTGAATATAGCACACTTCACTCCGTAGAGATAATGTCTCCAGATTTTCAACGCGTGAATAACAGCTGCTAACTCCAAATCATGAGTCGGGTAGTTTACCTCATGCGGTCTTAATTGCCTTGACGCGTAAGCTATTACTTCACCGTCCTGCATTAATACACAGCCTAGCCCATTCTTAGATGCATCCGCGTAGACCTCAAAGTTCTTATCTGATTCAGGCACTGCTAAGACTTGCGCAGTTGTTAACAGTTGTTTCAGTTTCTGAAAGCTCTCCTCGCATTCCTCGGACCATACAAACTTCACACCCTTCTGCAGTAACCGAGTCATTGGCTTCGCAATCTTGGAGAAGCCCTCGATGAATCTTCTGTAGTAACCGGCTAATCCCAGAAAATTGCGGATCTCGTTCAGTGTAGTTGGTGATTTCCAGTCCATCACCGTCTGGATCTTGGCGGCTGGATCTACCTTGATTCCATCAGCCGACACAATGTGACCCAAGAATGTCACTTCTCTCCAAAATTCGCACTTGCTGAATTTGGCATACAACTTCTCATCTCTCAGGGTTTGCAACACTGTTCTCAAATGCTGCTCATGTTCTTCTTCACTTTTTGAGTATATCAGAATATCATCAATGAATACCAGTACGAAATTGTCGAGGTATGGATGAAATACTCGATTTATCAAAATCCATAAACACTGCAGGAGCATTTGTAAGTCCAAATGGCATTACCACGAATTCATAATGACCGTACCTAGTCCTGAATGCCGTCTTTGGAATATCTTCCTTCCGAATCCTCAGCTGATGATACCCTGATCGAAGATCTATTTTAGAGAACACCTTCGCTCCACTAAGCTGATAAAAAAGATCATCAATTCTCGGTAACGGGTATCTGTTCTTTAGTGTCAGCTTGTTCAGCTCTCGGTAATCAATGCACATACGCATTGACCCATCCTTATTCTTCACAAATAAAATCAGTGCACCCCATGGTGACACATTCGGCCTAATGTATCCCATATCCAACAACTCTTGGAGTTGGACTTTCAGTTCTTGCAGTTCCTTCGGAGCCATTCGGTACGGCACTTTTGAAATTGGTGCCGCACCTGGTTCCAAGTCAATAGTGAACTCCACCTGTCTGTCTGGTGGTAACCCTGAAAGTTCGTTTGGAAACACATCCTCAAATTCTCTTACAATTGGTACATCTTGCACCGTTAGCTTTGGTTTCTCTTCTCCTTCTAAATAAACCAAGAAGGCTTGATTTTTTTACTTACGCATCAACTTCGTTGCTTGAATTGCCAAAATCATTGGTACTCTCTGTCTTCTTCTAAATCCGTGCACAAACGCCTCTTCATTCCCTTGTTGCGGAATGATCACCAGCCTCTCATGACACAAGATCGTCACTTTATTCTCCGACAACCAATCCATTCCCAGGATTATGTCTACATCATGTATGTCCAGTACATTCAACTCAGCTACTTGAATCTCATTCTCGTCAAGCTTGATTCTCAAGTCTCGGCACACTAAAGTAGAAATAGTAGTCTCTCCTGAAGGTATTGCTACGTTCAAATCATGATTGTTCTTTTCTACCTTAAGTTCTAGTGCCTCAACACATGCAGATGATATGAATGTATGCGATGCTCCAGTATCAAATAATACCATAACAGGTATATCATTTACGCATCCCATACCTGCCAGATTGCCATCATCTTGGTTTCCATCCAGAGCATAGGCTCGGGCTCTCCTCTGCTAACCTTCACCGCCCTATTGAATCCCTTTCTGGTTTTGGGGTGGAGCCTGATAGCCCTGTCTGCCACCTCCTCGGTTTCCCGCATTTCCTCTCCATGGCTGGCGATGTCCTCTAATAGCTCTCAGCTGTTGATTGGCCGACCTTTGGAAGTTTGGGAGGTTTCCTCCTCTTGCTTGAGGTGTGGCACACTGATAGACATAGTGCCCTAGCCCATTGCAGTTAAAACATCTCACTTCCCCTCGTCGGCAATCACCCAGGTGTCTCTTCCCGCACTCCAGACAGTTCTGCGGACCAATATCCCTCTGGTCACGCCTCGGAAATGGTTGGGGATTGTTCCTCTGAAAATTCTAATTGCCGAACCTCCCTTGGAAGTTCTGTTGTCTGCCCTGATCTTGGCGCTTCTGGCTGCCTTGCCCCTGGACAAATTACCTTGGCGGTTCTTCCCACTTCCTTTTTTGAATCGGAGCTGGGGCCTGTGCCTCTTGTGCTCCCCACTCCGGCAGTCTTTTCATGTTCCTGGACGCCTCAATATCCTGAGCATTACTCAACAACTCCTGGTAACTCAGTCCTTTCATGGTTACTAGTTGCGTGCGGATTTCCTCGTTCAGACCATCTCTGAACTTTTCCGCCATCTTTTGTGGCTTGTCTGCTAGATGCAGAGCCATCTGGAGTAGCTCACCAAATTTGGTGTCGTACTCCTCCACTGTCAGCTTTCCCTGCTCGAACAGGAAAAACTCCACCCCTTTTTCCTTCCTATACTGCTTTGGCACGTACTTTTCAAACAAGGCTTCCTTAAATCATTCCCAGCTCAGGTGGTCCCTCTCTGCTGGTGCGACCGACTTCACATACGTCTCCCACCATCAGTCTGCTTTCCCCTTCAGTTGATAAGACATGCAGTTGATCTTTTCTTCTTCAGAGCACCGCATGTGCTTAAAAATCTTCTCCAGCTCTCTCACCCAATCCTCTGCAGCTGCTGGGCCCCCGGTTCCATCAAAAGTAGAAGGCTGCTTCTTTCTAAAGGTTTCCACCCACTTTACCGAAGAGATCTCAGGTGCAACCCATGTGGTGGTGGAAACTGACCATGTTGGTTAGCTGGGCCTTCTTCGTCGAAGATGATCTCATACTCCCCATATCCTTGGTTGATTGGAACCTCCTCCCAGTTTGGGTTTTCGTATTCAGGTGGTGGGATAGCTGCCCCTCTGACCTCTGCCTCTACCTCGTCCGTGGCCTTTGCCTCTGCCACAACCTCTTCCCCTTTCTTGATCAATAAACTCCATTACCTTTACTGCAAAACAACACTTGTTTAGTAATTCCATAACATCCTCACATAATAATATTCATTATATCCTGGATTCATGCCAACCATTCAATACTCACTCAAAACTTGTAAACAATCAATACCAACATTCCAAATCCAAGAAGTTCCATACAATAATCATGAAATACTTCAACCAGTCTCACATGTTACAAATCTGATACAACCGAGAATACAAGTACCAATAATAATAAGGTTCAACAACAATTAAATCTCAGTCTCTATCTCGAACATAATCATAAATAGGGTACAACAAGCAGCAATGAAATGTCCAAATCTGAGTAAAACAATCAGCTAAAAATCCGTACAGCTCTCACTCGGACCCTTCGGATAGATCCTCCTCCTCATCATCATCATCATCCTCCATCTTCATCGGCATCTTACCCTTGTCCCGAGCTGCCATCCTCCTCCCTCGGCTGCTCTCGGTATCGTTGGATAGATAGATAGGTGCCTGTCTCGTCCCATGGCCATAAGCAATCCCATAACCTCCGAACATATCCTCATAACCGCTAGTGGTCTGCCTCGGCCACATCTCAGCACTATCCCAACCATAGTCATGTACCGGCTTGGCCCCGCTAGGACCCTCCCAAATCCTGCTGTGGCTGCTGAACTGGTGGTGCCGGTGTATCCTGATATCCATATAGCAAGGTCGGGTCCTGCTGCTGTGGTGGATACTTGACTGAAGTGGTGGAAAAATCACACCACGCGTAAGGATCATACGCTCCTCCCTACTGTAATCCATGCTGGGGCGACGCATATGCCGCTACGGGCGTGCTCGATGTAGGGCGTATCCTCAGACGCGACGTGGATGCAGGTGCATCTAGTGCCGTAGGTGGTGCCGGCGGTAAAGCTGGTGTCCACTGCGGCGACGACTGCTGCAATGCTACCTGGTAGTCAACATACCCAGAGGATCCCACAGGGTCAAAATAAGGACCAATTGATCCTCCCGATCGGTGCTCGGATGGTACTACCATCTGTGTTATAGATGATGAGGCAGGTCTAGGCCTCGTCTGCGGCGCCTCACCTGTCGCTGACGCCTGCGTGCTTCATGACGATGCTGGTGATGCACCCTCAGCCAAAACTACCTCCTAAATAAGCACTGCCATGAAAGTATGAAAACTCCCTCGAGTGCCCGTCTGCTGATTACGATGGACTCTGGCTAGCTCCAACGTCCGAGTGATCCATCTCGACGGCATCAACTCTGTAGTCCTCTCTATCGCCTCTGCATCTGTGATGCCCTGCCCTCTCGCTTGCCTCCAAAAGTTCCAGTACTCCATCAAGGTATTAGCCAAATTCTCCTCCTCAAATGGTGGGGAGCTCCTAAAGCAAAAAGCTGCGCTCCTAGGGTCCATCTGTCACGGCAAACAACAAACTATCAGTCCATGGTCAACATAACATCAATATGCGCAACTCTGTGTCTCGGGACAACTGCTGGCCTCCGATACACTATGTAGAGGGTCTAAACGAATCCTCGCGCTAAAACACACTCACTCGAGTCTCGACTAACGTGTCAGGCTCCTTGTGCATTTTGCACACTTAACATCAACTATCATCGTGCATTTTGCACACTTACATATTACTGGATTTTTCCAGTCCAATGAAATTTTCAATTTCACAGCATAAGGTCAAAGTTCTAAGTTCAGCAATCAGTTCATTTCGGTCTTACAACACTATACCATAGCTCATTTCGACTAGCACATCTATAGCCAAAATACCAAATTTAACTGCTTGCAAAAATTTCAGTTTACAATCAATTCCAATCCGACTCACACTTTCTAGAAAAAGGGTCACCTCATGAGTACCGAATAGAAATCACTTTCAACTTTTTGGAAATAACAAAACTTTCTCAAAATTTTTACAATTTCCGTAAATCAAATACTTTCTCAACTCAACACCTCAAAACCACTACACCACATTCAGTGTTAGCACTCTGGCCTAACACGAAATCAATCCATTCGAATCAACCCAACTTTCTTATTTCACCTAGAAATACCAATTTATTTCCTTTCCAAAAACATTTTCAGAAAATATTTACACTGTTTCCAAAATATTCAAATCATACTTAAATTGCAAGTAGGGGAAACTTTTAAATCTTAACTTGTAAAGCTTTTAAACGTACCTCATGTAGGGTTTTACCGTGAACCGAATCACCAAAACCAAACTGAACCGGATCGATCTATGGATATTGCTCATAATTAATTATTCTCAAAACCCTAGCATGCTCCTATGAATTTAATGCATAATTGTGGATTGAGAGATTACCGTAAATCCGTAGTGTCTGTACCGATCTTTTGCGTTTGAATTCCA
>JAPKLW010002643.1:16998-73672 GCA_026898455.1 Plectranthus barbatus
TATTATTCCTGAGTAGTACCACTCAAACCTTATCACTCGTGCCTGAATTTAATCAGCCTGCAGGACTTTGGCACGATGAATGTTATTGAGCTCCTCAGGGAATGTCCCCATCCTATTACTCGGATATGGTTACCTAAGTTCAGTCTCAGGCGGTACTACACGAACTGCTGTTACCCAAGATGCGGATATACGAGCACGTTACTCAGGCTCTCCACCATGGCAAGTCAAAGCAACAGTCAACCCGTGCAAACCCCTGAACCTTCGTTAGGGTTTGGACTCAATCAATATAATGAGATCTTTTATTCGCTGATGTCAGACAGACGAATTTATCTCACTGCGGTCCATCAATACGCCACCTCTGCGTACCAGCATGTCAAGTAACCATGACAGACTACTTATTCCTACAATGCCGCAGCCATTCGGACATACGTATCCTCATACGCTGTCTCGGCTGTGATCAGGTTTATGTCTCACTAGGTCAAGTGATCATGCTGTCTTCTGCGATCTACAACACACCGTATGATCGTCCCTATTGGTGAGATAAGAGGATACCATTGTTCATACATGTACGATTGTTAATAGATAGGAGAAATAAACCGTTGTATACACATTGTAATAAATGCTTTCAGTATACAAAACCCATCAATCTCCCACTTATACTCAAAGCATAACTAAGCTATTATAGAGTATACAGTCCGTCTATCTAGTCTGCTGTCTTTAACCACTATCAGTGGTCGGCATCCACCTCAGACCCAGCTCACGAATATGTCTTTCGTAAACTTTCTGCGGCAAGCTCTTTGTAAACGGATCAGCAAGATTGTCAGTAGTGTCAATCTTCATAATCAGCACATCGCCCCTCGATACGATTTCTCGTATGATATGGTACTTTCTCTCTATGTGTTTGCTTGCCCTGTGAGACCGCGGTTCCTTTGAGTTTGCCACCGCACCAGAGTTATCACAATAAATTGTGATGCTCCTTGGCAAACTCGGGATTACGCCCAACTCTAAAAGGTAGTTCCGGAGCCACACCCCTCTTTCGAGGTGTCGGAGGCGGCAACATATTCCGTCTCCATGGTGGAGTCGGCAATGCATTTCTGCTTTGAGCTCCTCCAAGATACAGCTCCACCTCCCAGGGTAAACACATAACCTGAGGTCGATTTCTTCTCATCCTGGTCCCCTTGGAAATCCGAGTCCGTATAACCCACAGGGCAAAAATCCTCACTTTGATAAACTAGGCAGAAATTCCTAGTTCTTTTCAAATACTTGAGGATATGCTTTACAGCAGTCCAGTGCGCCTGTCCAGGGTTAGACTGATATCTTGCTACCATGCCAACGGCATAATAGATATCTGGCCTGGTACACAACATCGCATACATGAGACTACCCACAGCCGAAGCATATGGTACAAGACTCATTTCATCTTTCTCCCGCTGTGTCTGAGGACACTGCCCACTAGAAAGACGAACGCCATGTCTGAAAGGTAGCAAGCCTTTCTTAGCGAGTTGCATGCTGAACCGGGCTATCACAGTATCCACATAGGATGCCTGGGATAAGCTCAACATTCTTCTTTTACAATCTCGTAAGACCTTAATCCCAAGAATGTAGCCAGCTTCACCCAGATCCTTCATTTGGAACTGTTTGGATAACCAAACCTTGATTTTGGTCATCACTCCCTCGTTGTTTCCAAATAGGAGTATGTCATCAACGTATAGTGCAAGGAAGACCACGCTCCCACTGACACAGAGTCGGTAAACACAACTTTCGTTTTCCAACTGTGCAAATTCATAGGATTTAATCACATCGTTAAAACGTAAGTTCCACGACCTTGAAGCTTGCTTGAGTCCATACGAGGACTTCCTAAGCTTCCAACAAGATGTTCTTTGCCCTTGCTTATGTAACCCTCGGGTTGCTGCATATAGATGTCCCTACCTTCTTCAAGGTAACCGTTTAGAAAAGCGGTTTTGACATCCATCTGCCAGATCTCGAGGTCCATATGCGCAGCTATGGCAAGGAGTATCCGGATGGATTTGAGCATGGCTACGGGTGAATAGGTTTCATCATAGTCAATGCCCTCTTTCTGACTATAACCCTTTGCCACCAGCCTGGCCTTGAAAGTCGTAATCTTTCCATCCGCCCCTTTCTTTCGTTTGTATACCCATTTGCACCCTATGGCCCTAAATCCATCCGGCAAATCAGTTTTCTGGTATACATCCATAGCAGTTATGGATTCAATCTCAGAATCTATGGCAACTTGCCATTTGGCAACATCTTTGTCCTGCACTGCCTCTTCGTAAGTCAGCGGGTCAGAGTCCTCATGTCCGTTTTTCGGGCTCAAGTCCGAAGACTCACCCACAAACATGTACCTTTCTGATTAGAAAATAACTCTCCCACTGCGACGAGGCATCGGTGTCGTGTCAGTAGTAGGTGTAGTGACTTGTGGTTCTGCACCTTGCACTGAAGAACGTGTCTGTGGTGCTGTGCCTCTCACAGGTGCACCCACATCTACACGTTCCCCTTCCCTTGGAATTGCATTCTCGTTCTCAATTTCTTGAAGAACGACATCACTCCTTGACCTATGATTACTCACATACTCGTCCTCCAAGAATCTAGCGTTGGTGCTAACAACGACTCTTTGACTCTCAGGACAGTAAAAGTAACCACCTTTCGTTTGCCTGGGATACCCTATGAACAACATTACTTTTGACCTGCTTTCTAACTTATCAGGTTCCTTCAACAGTACGTGTGCCGGACAGCCCCATACTCTAAACTTGCACAAACTAGGTTTGCGACCAAGGAAGAGTTCAGCAGGCGTCTTAGGAACTGATTTAGAAGGCACCACATTAAGCACGTAAGCTGTTGTCTCCAATGCGTAGCCCCAAAACGAAATTGGTAAGTTTGCATAACTCATCATTAACCTTACCATCTCGAGGAGAGTCCTATTTCTTCTTTCAGCTACACCGTTTTGCTGGGGAGTACCCGGTGCAGTCCACTGGGATGTTATCCCATTTTCTGACAAATACTGCAGAAACTCGTTACCGAGGTATTCACCACCGCGGTCAGATCGCAGTGACTTGATAGTTTTCCCGACCTTCTTTTCTACCTCAGCCTTGAACTCTTTGAATTTCTCAAAGCATTCGGACTTGTAGCGAAGCAGGTAAATGTATCCGTACCTTGAGTAATCGTCAATGAAAGTGACGAAGTACTCGTACCTTCCACGAGCCTGCGTGGACATCGGTCCACATAAGTCAGAATGGATCAATTCCAACACTTCCTCTGCTCGAGACTGACTAGCCTTGAAAGGCCTAGTAGACATCTTGCCCTCGATGCAGGATTCGCAGACTTGATAAGGTACAGCCCGAACTAAGTCCAATGTACCGTCATCTGCAAGTCTCTGAATCCGCTTCAAGCTGATGTGACCCAGTCTCAAGTGCCAGAGATATGTAAGATCCTCATCAGAAGAAGTAAGTTTTCTCTTCCTAGGATTATCAATTACGGATGAATTACATGCAATACTTGCGGACATATTTTGATCGAAGTAGCATAAAGAGTACAAATCAACACAACGGATAACATTGTTACTGCCAATGATAAAATCATAAATAACAAATATCCAAAAAAGGTTGATAAAATTTGTCCTGCCGATAAACCACAGCCCACAAATAAACTCTTAAATGTACTTAAAACATCAAAATATGAGGAAAAGAAAAAACTCCATGAAGTTCCGTCATAAAACGTTGCCTTCATCCAGTTTGTATTTTCTTGCCATCACTCACCAGCCTTGTCGGCACGGTCCCCTGCAAAGTACAACAACATGATCAACAAGTCAGTGCTTACAGCTCTGGAAGAGCAACAACTGACTCTAATCATGCTTTCAGTTATACATGCAAAATGACATACCTTGTCTAGCTTTGTTGGCTTGACAATCTTTCCTCCAATGTCCTTTCTTACCATACCTGAAGCACCTGTCCCTTTCAGTCGCCACCCTAGGCTTTTTCCCAGCCCCACCATCCTTCACATGTGTCTTCTTGGCCCATTTCTTAATCCCTTTCTTCCGCTTCATACTTTTTGGTACAGCAGAGAGATTACCAGATGTGGCCAAGGCAACGTTCTGAGGGTTAATGACCGATTCAGCTGCCATCAAGTCATTGAGTAACTCGTTAAGAGTATACTCTTTCTTGTTCATGACAACATTCAGTCTAAAACTCTCAAAGGACTTGGGTAGAGAGTTCAGTATGATATCGACCTTAGCCTCAGCATCGATACCTCCACCATGCACTGTCAGTTCATCCATGAGGTGAGTCATAGTAACTATGTGCTCTCTCACTGAGGTGCCATCAGTCATTTTCTTACTCACGATTTCTTTCATGAGATTGAATCTGACAGCTCTATCAGTTTCCCCATAGGTCGCCGTCAGACTTAACATAATGTCATAGGCATCCCTATGGTGCTGATGCTGCTGCTGCAAGACTTTTGACATAGTGGTCATCATGTAGCACTTGACTACATTGTTCGATTTCTCCCACTTGTTATAATAGTCTATTTCCTCTTGAGAGGACTCAGCAGTTGGCACTATGGGACGAAGTACTTGCAGAACGAACATATATTCTTCTGCAATCAGGAGGTATTCGAGATTGCACTTCCATTCCAGGAAGTTCGGACCAGTTAGAGTGTTTTGTGCGAGAATATTGATGACATTAGACATAGACATATCTGAAACAATAAATATTCTTAAACAATAGACGTTTACGCAAAGCCCTCCCACTATTCACATGATTTAAATTGTTAGTCTAGAAATCCCAACAATCGTACCCATGTACCTCCGGGAACTAGCAAGCTACACTCGTAGACGTTTACTAGAACGAGAGATACACTTACAGCCTAGGACCACTTTGTGGAGGTCTATTGATTTTAATTAAAAAATCTGCTTAGGATTTTTCTTTTAAAAGGTTTCTTTATGCGCACACATAATTTCTTTTTGTCATTATATTTTCCAAATTTTTGCATGTAATAATACAAGCCCAAAAATTTCCAAAATATAATCCAACAAAAGAAATTAATCACATAAGCATGCTTGGAAAGCTGTAAATAATAAAAGCAGTAAAACATATTTTTCCTATTATCTACACATGCTTAATTGCGCACATAAATAAATCACATATCATACGAGGACAATTAAGGCAAAAAAAAATTCCTCGTGGCCCCAAAATAAATAGAAAATAAAATCTATCTATTACAATTCGAATTTTGAATTTAATAGATAAATTCAAATCTTCTCAAATCTTCAAGGGCCTTCAAATCTTGATACACCAAATCTTTTGGATTTTTAGGCCTTTGTGATCTGATGATTTGCCCTAACCCTAATGCAAACCCTAGGGTTTACACAGGATTGTACAAACCGCAAAAACACAAGCCACCGCGACAAGACAGCAGCAGCCGACGACGATCGAAGCCGCTGCCGACCGTCGACCGCCGCCACCGCCAACCCTGCGCAGCGCCGCCGTGCGTATGCACGCGCGCGCGCCCCGCGCACCGCTGCGGTGTCGCACAGCGTGGCCCTGCGCCCGAGCCCATCGTGCCGCGTGCGCACCTACAGTCGTGCGCCCGCGCCGCCGCCGCGCCCGCCGTCGTCCGCCGTGCCCTCCGCCGGCCCTTCGTCGGCTCCGTCTTCGTTCTTCGTCCTCGACCCATTCAATTACAGATTTAAAATTACAGAAACTATTTTATTACAATTTCAAATCTATTCTAATCACGGATTTTGTCATCTATTCTAAGCACGGATTTTCTCGTGATTTTACAAAACAATTCAGCCCTACACGGATAAACCACGGCGGGCTGAATCAATGGGTTGCCAAGAGGAACAAAAACCAACATCCACAATAATAAATTCATACATGCATATTATCGAATTTAATTATGAACAACAGAGCCATAAATCAGAAACCTGGCTCTGATACTAATTGTAGGGTTTTACCGTGAACCGAATCACAAAAACCAAACTGAACCGGATCGATCTATGGATATTGCTCATAATTAATTATTCTCAAAATCCTAGCATGCTCCTATGAATTTAATGCATAATTGTGGATTGAGAGATTACCGTAAATCCGTAGTGTCTGTACCGATCTTTTGCGTTTGAATTCCAGAATCCAATTCAACCATGCAATCCGATTTCTCTGCGAAAACAGAAATTAGAAAACTAATCTCTAGAGAAAATCGAAAATAAAGAAAGGGAAAGAAGAAATCTGTTGTTCTCCAGATCAGGTCTTCAGATCTGTGTCCCGGTGCTGGTCAGATCTACTACTGGTGAGGACTCCGTAGATCTGTGACTTGAGCAGGACCAGAATCGAAATTCTCCTCCCTCTTCTCACCAAAAACGGCGCCCACCTCTCTCTCTCTAGGGTTTGTGTTTCGACTGTGTTACAACTTATGAGAGAGAGCTGTCTATTTATAGACCTAGGGTTAGAAACCCTAATGGGCCAATTTGGGCTCAATTCAGCACACTTCTTGGGCCAGACCTGGGACCTAATGCAAATAATAAAGTGGGCCTCTAAATTAATTAATTCCCATGTCCACAACCCAGGACACAATTAATTAATTAATATTAATTCTTTTTCACCACAGAATTAATACTGACCTACCCCTTTAATACCACATTATGAGAACGGGTTGCATTAATTGAGAATCCCCATATTTAAAGTTACCGGACATCCATTAATTAATCGGAGCCTCTGATAAGCTCTAACTACAATTAATTAATATCTTATTATTCCTGAGTAGTACCACTCAATCCTTATCACTCGTGCCTGAACTTAATCAGCCTGCAGGACTTTGGCACGATGAATGTTATTGAGCTCCTCAGGGAATGTCCCCATCCTATTACTCGGATATGGTTACCTAAGTTCAGTCTCAGGTGGTACTACACGAACTGTTGTTACCCAAGATGCGGATATACGAGCGCGCTGTGTTGGCTCTCCACCATGGCAAGTCAAAGCAACAGTCAACCCGTGCAAACCCCTGAACCTTCGTTAGGGTTTCGACTCAATCAATATAACGAGATCTTTTATTCGCTGATGTCAGACAGACAAATATATCTCACTGCGGTCCATCAATACGCCACCTCTGCGTACCTGCATGTCAAGTAACCAAGACAGACTACTTATTCCGACAATGCCGCAGCCATCCGGACAGACGTATCCTCATACGCTGTCTCGGCTGTGATCAGGTTTATGTCTCACTAGGTCTTTGGGAGATAACATGGCAAGCTCTTTCACAGCCATGTCGTGTGCATGGTGTGTGTGGAAGGAACGCGGTCTGTGTCTATGCACGAACGCCCCAGTGCTCATGCCTTCCTGGATTCGAGATGAATGATCCAAGTGATTGGAACGTCGGCTGCAAGCCCATATTCAACCAAAAGGAGTTAAGTTCTAGGGAGGTGAAGTTCTTGGAGATATCTCACACAGGTTTTTATGGTTTTGATCTGAATACATCGTTTCAATCACACTGGAGGCCTGCAAGGAGATTTGTTTGAAGGATTTACAATGCAAGGCGTTTAGTTACAGGCTGTTGGGGCAAGGGGTTTGCTATGCAAAGAGTGAATTGTTGAATGGTTATACCTCTCCTGATTTTCCGGCTTCAATTTATCTGAAGCTGCCAAGTGATTGTTTTCAGGCGCCAAGACCTAATGGTTATCAAACTTTTAACAAAAGTTGTGGGTCTTCTAAGGCGGAGATCATGATTGGATCGCCTTCTATGTATGATTTGGCTAGCAGAAGGGTGAGATGGGCATATATCTATTCATTTGCTGCAGCATTGGGTGCAATAGAGATGATAGTTTTTGTGCTAGGATGGTGGTTTCTGTTCAGGAAACACAGCGTTCCAACCTCGGTTGAGGATGCATATCACAAACTATCGAGTCATTTTTATGGTTGAAACATGTTTCTAGATGTATAAAACTAAGTGTTTAGGGTTTCCGTTGTTGTAATTAGTTCAAAATTTAAAAAAATGACCAGCTCGAAAATGCAGGAAAATTCACCGGTATAAAATTTGAAAATTCGCAAACTGAAAAACTGTTTCAGAAGTTCATTTTTATGGTTGAAACATGTTTCTAGATGTATAAAACTATGTGTTTAGGGTTTTCGTTTTTGTAATTAGTTCAAAATTGTTAAAAATGACCAGCTCGAAAAAGCACTAAAATTCACCGGTACAAAATTTGAAAATATACAAACTGAAAAACTGTTTCAGAAGTTCATTTTTATGATTGAAACATGTTTCTAGATGTATAAAACTAAGTGTTTAGGGTTTCCGTTGTTGTAATTAGTTCAAAATTGTTAAAAATGACCAACTCGAAACTGCACGAAAATTCACCGGTACAAAATTTGAAAATTTGCAAGATGAAAAACTGTTTCAGAAGTTAATTTTTATGGTTGAGACAAGTTTCTAGATGTATAAAACTATGTGTTTAGGTTTTCCGTTGCTGTAATTAGTTCAAAATTATAAAAAATGACAAGCTTGAAAGTGCACGAAAATTCACCGGTACAAAATTTGAAAATTCGCAAACTGAAAAATTATTTCAGAAGTTCATTTTGTGCTATGCAAACACGGGGTTTTGTTGAAAGGAACCGTGTTATCTAAAATAGTTTTATTTTGTGCGCATCTAAATATGTTATTATATCTGTTATCATTGTTGTAACTGGAAGCTGGCCCACTTCCAAGTTACGATGATTAGTTAGGAATGATTTAACATTCAACTTACTATCATCTAAGTGCACTAATCTCGGTACATACCTCGAGATCCGATCGTATTCAATCATTCACTTCCTCACAGGGTTTACGGTCCCAACATTTCACCCATCACAATTTCTTTCCAGGGTTCACGGTCCCACCATTTCACCCATCACAATCACATATCTCAATTCACTAAATGAGTTCTAGCGCAGTTATGGAACCTGGTTCTAAACTCATTAGTAATTCTCTCTGTCGATGGGAATCGACAGAGGACAGATATAATAGCACAAAACACGCATAGCAAGCTCAAATTAAATCAAAGCATTTTAACACATTTTGAAAAGAAAAACACACGTTTGATTTTAATACTGAAATAGATTCCCACCTGATAATTGGCTTATAGGCTAGATGTCTTTCCTTTAGTATGAGCTGACTGACCCTCACTTTCAATTTCCTACAGGAAAATAGGGATAACCAAGTCAGAACGGATGGTCTCGGACCATAATAACTTAATCATAAATAATCGAGACTTAAAAGGATTGGGACTTAATAACATGTAAATTGATTCTTCTCTTCATGCCTCTGTGTCGACCGATAGGGTTCTGTGTCGGTCGACACAACCCTTGTCGACATGACCCTGTCGACATAACTTTGTCGATAGACATGACCTCTGTCGATCGACAAGAGTAGCTCAATATGTCCCTTCCGTCGAACTTCTGTTGATCGACACACCTCTTGTCGATCGACAGAAGCGATCGACATGTCTTCTTCAGCAATAGCTATGTCAATCGACATACATCCTGTTGACCGACAGGAGTGTCAATCGACTACCCGACAGAAGGCCTCCCTGTCGATCGACAGGAGTCGTCTTCCTCGCGAGTTCTTCTTGGCTGGACCTGCAACCTCCGGTAACTCGCCGTATTCAACTCCGATCATATATGCAATGCTACCAATCGACTCCTCAGACTACAAGAACCTCAAATATGACAACCAATATACGAAATACACAAGGAATAGAGAGGACACGAGGCTCACCGGAGTTATCAAAGTTGACGCCGGCGGTGTCAATTTCTGGTGAGCAAAGTTCACTTTCAGACCGTCTGAACACTCCTCACACGATGGGGAACACTTCTACATTGTTAAAACATAGATTCAAGCTCGATTAATCAAGATTCAACAATTAAATCCGAATTTCAACTCAAATAAGAACCTTACCTTCTCTCTATTGAAATCAAATAAGAAAAATATATACTATAATTCCTTCTTCTATTTATACTCTATTCTCTATCATATAATACATGTATCATCATAAACATGTAAATATACATGTATTTAACATGATAACCCCTCCATTGAAATCATATGGTTCACTAAAATATGTTTAATTCCATTTCATGAGATTAATTTAACTCACGAATTACAGGCAAGCTCAATATTAAATTTAAACTCTCCACTTATGACAAAATTTCCAATGCTTCCCAATCGAGAATAAGTAATATCAACGTTCTCAATTTAATGAAATTCTCTTTATAGATTATGGTCAAATTATACACGGGGTATTACAGGTCGGGACTGTGATACTGCCAACATACTGCGGAGGGGCACACCACGATGTGTCCTTCATGGTCATCGACGCTCCCAGCACCTATAACGCCCTACTCGGGCGACCCTGGCTGCATCAGCTAAGGGTCGTGCCCTCAACATTCCATCAGGTGGTTAAATTTCCAACTGCAGGGGGAGTCTGTACAATTCGGGGCGAACAGAACGCCGCCAAGGAATGCTACTATGCGATTTTCAAAGCAGTGTGTTCCCAACAACACTTTGCTAAGAGCGAACCGCTACCCCCAGCAGGAGAGTCAGAAGAGGCCGAAGAGGTCGAACTCGATCCAACCAACCCTGAGAAAAGGACAAATATCAGTGCCGGACTAGACCCAAAAGTCCGAACACAATTGATCAAATTCCTCAGTTCCGAACGGGACACATTCGCATGGCCTCATAAAGATATGGTGGGAATTGATCCAGAAGTGATGACACACAAGTTACAGGTCGATCCCAACCATAGGCCTGTCCAACAGAGAAGAAGGAAGTTCCCAGCTGAGAAGAATGATGCAATTAACGAAGAAATACAGAAATTGTTGGATATCGGATCAGTAAGAGAAGTGAAATACCCGACGTGGCTCGCTAACGTCGTGGTGGTGAAGAAAAAGAATGGGAAGAACAGGGTTTGTGTAGACTACACAGACCTCAACAAAGCATGTCCTAAGGATCCATTCCCACTCCCACACATTGATTGCATCGTCGATGCCACTGCCGGACATGAACTACTAAGCTTCATGGACGCATTTTCGGGATACAACCAGATCCTGATGCACCCAGAAGATCAAGAAAAGACAGCCTTCATGACAAGCAAGGGAATCTACTGCTACAAAGTCATGCCGTTCGGACTCAAGAACGCCGGATCAACATACCAAAGGCTTGTAAACAAGATGTTCGAACCACTCATAGGGAAAACAATGGAAGTGTACATAGATGATATGCTAGTAAAGTGAAAGGACGCTAAGGATCATGTACACCACCTACGACAAGCTTTTGAAGTTCTCAACAAATATAGGATGAAGCTGAACCCAGAAAAGTGCACCTTCGGGGTGGTTTCCGGGAAATTTTTGGGACACATGGTAACCAGGCCAGGAATTGAGGCAGATCCCTTGCAAATAAGAGCAGTGAGAGGGATCACACACCCTCGGAGTCCGACAGAAGTTCAGAAACTCACAGGTAGATTGGCGGCGCTAAGCCGCTTCATCTCCAGGTACTCTGACCGAACGCATGAATTCTTCCAAGTGCTTCGGAAAGGAAAGAAGTTCGAGTGGGCGAATGAGTGTGCAAGGGCACTCGAACAATTGAAAGATTACTTAACCAACCCGCCACTCATGTCCAAACCTGAAAAGGCGAAGACCCTACTTCTCTACCTGTTCGTGTCCGAGCACGCACTCGGAGCGATCCTAGTCAAGGAAATAGCCGGGAAACAACACCTCGTGCACTACACGAGTAAACCACTACTCGATGCTTAGACGAGGTACACGGTACTAGAAAAACTGGCACTCGCCTTGGTAACTGCGTCGAGGAAACTACGGCCGTATTTTGAGTCCCACCCAATAAGAGTGGTGACGTCGTATCCACTGCGAACAGTATTTTCAAAACGAGCCTATCAGGATGACTACTGAAGTGAGCAGTAGAGATTGGGGGATACGGCCTCAAATTCGAGCCACGAACGACAATCAAATCACAAGTTCTGACAGATTTTATAGCTGAATTCACAACCGAACTCCAGATCGATGCGGAGAAAGAAGTTGCGAACTTGGAAGTCGGAGAAACAATCAAGGAACCATGGGTTCTCTAAGTAGACGGATCGAGAAATACACATGGCAATGGGACCGGCATCATACTGCAAAGTCCGTGGGGAGATACATTCGAGAGAGCCATCCGAATAAACTTCCAAGCAACTAACAATAAGGCCGAGTATGAAGCATTAGTTCGAGGAATGCAGCTCGCTAAAGAACTGGGGGCTCGCCGACTACAAATTCACATGGACTCACAGCTAGTAGTAATGCAGATGGAGGATGTAGTGCGGGAGTTGAAAAAAGAATTCGATGACTGCAAAATAAAACACATCGCACGAGAGGAGAATGCGGAAGCCGACGCACTGGCGAATCTGGCCTCTACGAAGTAGATCAGACAGAATCGACCAATCGTTATATCTTGGGCCGAGGAACCAGCCTCCCTCAAAACCATAGAAGTTATGGACCTAATGATTGGCAACTCGTGGATCGAGCCGATTCGAAAGTACCTTAAAGATGGCATTCTTCCAGGAGATCGGACCAAAGCCGTGCGTCTAACCAGGGCAGCGGCCAAGTACACGCTTTACAATGAGAACTTATACAGGAGATCCATCGAGAGACCACTGCTCAAGTGCCTCGACCCAAATGCAGGACAAGCCATCATCATGGAGATACACGAAAGAGATTGTGGAAGTCACCAAGGGGCTTGGCCATTGGCGCACAAGGTAATATCAGCAGGATTTTACTGGCCCACACTACGAAAGGATGCCAAGAACTACGTGCGAAGCTGCGAAGCCTGTCAAATGTTCGAAGTGACTAACCAAAGCCATGCAGAACCACTCCACGCCACGATAGCGGCCTGGCCCTTCATGGCTTGGGGGATGGACATAGTGGGAAAGCTACCGAAAGGAGTCGGACAGAAGGAATATATCTTGGTAGCCACTGACTACTTCACTAAGTGGGTCGAAGCTGAGGCTTTCGCCAACGTAAGAGAGCAGGAAGTGATCAAATTTCTATGGACTCACATCCTATGTAGATTCGGGGTGCCAAAAGAGATAAGGATAGACAACGGAACCTAGTTCACGGGACGAAAAGTGCAAGAGTTCTGTGACCAGTACAACATCAAGTTGGTGTTTTCCACACCAAGATACCCCAAAGTGAACGGGCAGGTCGAGTCAACAAACAAGACGATCATGGCCACAATGAAGAAAAGGCTTGAAACTCACAAAAGGAAGTGGGTGGAAGAACTCCCTGGAGTCCTATGGGCATATCGGACTACTCCCAGAACTTCGACTGGAAGTTCGCCATTTGCGCTAGCCTACGGTGAAGAAACAGTTATCCCAGCAGAAGTTCAAGGTGGCAGTTTACGGGTAGAAACCTGCCAAGAAGCAGAAAACAGCGAGAAAATTGATAAAAAAATATGGAATTAATCGATGAACAAAAGGACCAAGCACTACTAAGCATGGCCCAGAGAAGAATGCATGTCGAAAGGTTCTTCAACAAGAAGGTTTATATGCGCACTTTCAAGGAAGGAGACTGGGTGCTCAGAAGAGTCTTTCAGAACACAAAGGATAAGAGCCAAGAGAAACTCGCACCGAAGTGGGAGGGACCCTACAAGGTCACCAGGGTTGTAGGTCGAGGTACCTACCACCTAGAGGATCATGACGGGAGGGAGATCGGAAATAGCTGGAACGTCAAACACCTAAAGAAGTACTACTTCTAAAGGAACAAGATCGATGAAATCGATCTCTCAGATACACTCATCTTCTAAGATTCTTTTAACTATGATTTCAATTTACGTTAATCTCTCAAATATCTACTAACTTGAGCGTCGGAGGGGCAATGCCTCAACATCGCCCAACCCCTCAGGACTCTTTTACAGGAAAAGAAGAACCGTTCGGAAAATCCACGAACACGCGAAGTGGCCCTAGTGACGTTATAGATAACAATTCCTAACTCTCTACTCGTTCAATCACCATTGAAAATTTTTCATGAGAAAGTACTGACTTAAGCTTCGAAGGGGCGACACCACTCTCCCTGTGGCTATCTTGCAGGACAATTAACACGATCTCAAAAGCAATGATAACAAACTAAGGAATCGAGAACAAATTTGGACGCAAAGGAAACATATTCATACAAAAAACCCAGTTTGTACAAAAAGCAAGTAAATTGTTCAGGAGAATTAAAATCTGACGAGGGCCTCGACAGACGAGGCAGCTAGACAATGACGTTGGGGTTAGAAGTCGAGCCGGAGCTGGCATTTTGATCAGAAGTCAGTCCAGAAGAAGACTCGTTTTGGCCGCTCACAACCTCCTAGTCCACACGAGAAGAATCCTCGAGCTGCTTCTGCTGCTCGATGAGCTACTGATCCATGAGCTCTTGTCCTTTGCGTTGCTGCTCTGAATGCTCCCGATCCTGCTCCTTATCCTCCTCGTGGCCCTCCATCTCCAGTTCGTCAAGGAAACTCAGATCGAGGTCCGGGTACTTACCAGCAATCCTCCCCCGGACCTCACTCTCCACCTGCTCTGAGAGAGTCTACTAGGAGGTTAGACAGAGGCGGAAGGAAAGAAGTAACAAGGAAACCAAGTTCAAAGAGTACCTCGTATGTTTTGGCGATGTGCGGAGAGGTGATAAGCACCCCGAAATCCAAACCCTCGCCTGTCTGCAACAGGGCGATCTTCTCTTTGTACTTCTGGACCTCAGCTGTATAGCTCTCGCGCTGAGTTTTGAGCCGAGAGTCAAGAGAGATGAGCTGATTGTTCCTTGTTTTCAGATCTGCTTGCAGCTTGGCGGAGTCCGCTTGCGCCTCCCCGAGTTTCTTCCTCAAATCATCGAGCTCCGCCTGAGTAGCCTCGACCTCTTTTCGAGCAGTGCCGAGCTTCACCTCTGCTGCAACAGCCCTCTACTCCGCCGCGTCCACCTTCTCGTTCAGAGAATCTACATACTTTTTCGAGGAGTCGGACTCCTTTTGAAGTTGGTAGATCTCCTCAGCACACTTCTCGGCAAAAACAGTGAGCTCCGTATGAATACCATCGAGCTCCACCTGAGCCTGAACCACAAAACGGATCAAGAACAACAGTAGGCGAGAAAATTTAAATTCGAGACCATACCTGCAGCTGGCAAAGTCCATAGCGCTCCAGACGCGCGAGAGCAGTACCCGTCTGATCAACGGATGACGGGTTCAACAGAAGATGGCGCATGCGAACTAAGAACGGATCCACCAGCGAGTCCGGGGGTGCTGCGGTAGTAACGAGAGCCCTGCTAGATTCCTCATGGCGCATCCCGTGCTCCCTAGACCGATGGTGTTTGCGATGCTCGAGCTGCTCGGGCTCCTTTTCCTTGTTCTTCTCTCTATCATCGACCCGCTGCAGGGCATCTTGTCGGGTTAACGGGCGAGAGGATTCAACCCTTGTCTCCTGAGGAGCCCTGAAAGGGGGTGGAGGGAACGAGGGAGGCGGAGGGGGAGCCGGACATTCGGACTACGTATTCGGGCACTTCGAGGGGTTTGCAGAACGGCGATGGGCTTCCTCCTCGTATCGCACCCTCTTCTTCTCACGGAAGGCCCTGGCCACTTGCTCCAGAGGAACTTGAGGGCGTCGACGGGTCATTTCTTCAGGCAACTCGGTGAGAAGTCCCTGTCAATTGAGTAGAGTAGTCGCGGTAACAAATCGATCATTCTGGACTGTCGGCCACTCCCTATCCTCGATAGAAACATTGTAGGCCCTATCCACGCGAGCCTGATCCTCAGGCGTAAGCTCAGTTCGTGGATGACCTGCAAAAACAAAACAAGAAAACCAGTCAGTAAGATCGAAGAGGACCATGAATTACCATGATAAGAGAGGATCGGGAATCCTCGAATCGGCACTCCGCCATGCCTGAGGAACTCGGGCGTCTCCTCATTCAGCTTAAGGTAAAAATAGGCGGTCCACCATCCGGGCGAGTTTGACGGAGGCTTCTTGATGAGGTTCAATCTCCCCGTAGACCACCGGGTGAAGTAGTAGTAGTGTTTATCCGTGCACTGGTTGAAGCGGTACATATAGTGCCACTCTCGAACCATTGGAAGCCCTAAACCCAGATCCATCCACACTAGGAGAACACCGACCAGGTGGCACCAATAGTTCGGGGCAAGCTGGAATGGAGAAAGGTTGTAGGAGGCCAAAACCTTCGAAAATAAAGGGTGGGTAGGAAGCCCAACACCGTTGTCCATCGCTGCAGTGTAAAAGGCCACAAAGCCTGCAGGAGGGTCGAAACAATGGTTCTCCACCCTCAGGACACGATACCTCACGTCCCTGACAGGAATAACCTCCGACTGGTACTCCGGGTCACCGTCGACACGGCACCCAGCACTCTGTGAGTCCGCCAGTCCGACGGAAGCACATAATCTCCAGCCAACTCGGGCTCCGCAATCGCACCTTCAGGACCCACGGTTGCATCTTCAGTGGTCCGACCCGATCCACCGGCCTCACCACTGGTTAACGTCGCTCCACCCCCTGGAACGCCTCACACAACACCCTGTTGTCTGCGGAATCTGAATTGGAACCCGAAACCAAATCCACCCCGCTCGCGCCCAGATCAGCCCTCTCAGGGCCCTGAAAAACCAAACTCCAGTCCGGACCCACAGCCACGCGGGCATCCGGAGCCCTAGTCGGAGAAGGAGTAAAAGGCGGCGTCGAATTCACACCCCAGGATTCGAAACCCTCACGATTGTGGGAATCAAAACCGGACGAATTCATCGCTTGCACAACAAACAAGACCTTGGAGAAAAAGAGAGGGTTAACCTAAGCATAAAAAGGGGAGAGAAAGAGCCCCGGTCAGCCCATCGTTCCCTAAATTAGCCAAAAACCCTAGAAGACCCTCGAGTCACTAAATGCACAACTAACACAAAAAGAAGATGAAGAAGATAGAGAAGGGTACTACCTGGTGCGTGGGACGTGCAACCAAACTCTGAAGAACAAGCAGTCGCCGGAAATACAGTAAGATTCCAAGAGACGCGACAGCCATTCACCGGAAATTGCGAGAGAGAAAGAGAGAGAGAGAAGTATCAGGAGAAGTAATGCAAATGGCGAGTTGATGGGCAGTTATACCCAAGCGCCCCTTCAACTGCCCTGAAACCACCCAAACTTCCCACGGTTATTACAAAACTGCCATCCGCTTTTGCCGCCAAAAATTTAAACAACCGCTCCGCAAAAGCAGTTCGCCAACTAAGAGTTCGGAAAGATAAACACCAGGGCTCAAAGATCCCGAACGAATCACCAAGGGCTGCACGCCCTAGACCTCAAAATAAGACCCTAATCTCGAATCCTCTGAGTTCGATGGGGCTCACCAGGTGGCCAAAATAGAAACAAGGTAGAACCCGAACTGCCCAAACTAACGCTGCGGATTCGGGCCCACGGTGATCGGCACCCGCAGCAGCTTCCCAGGGCTGCGCGGGTGAGGACCCCCATAGAGGAATTGGTCCTCCGAGCTGAGAGGTGTCCACGAACACCCAAAATAAAGCTGGACCACCCATGAGGTAGTCCGAAGGGCCAAAACCTGGGAAATGAATCTAATGAATATAAGTTCGATCACTATTTTTGACTTGATAGGTCACAACAGGCCTGACCAGCCAAGTCAAAGGGGCTATTGTTGGCGGTCCAAACCAAATCCAACCCAGCAGATGCGCCAGGCCGAAGCCCAACAGCGGATCAGTAACATTTTTGGCCCAATAGGGACGAAAGACCCAGTTCGAACTATGATCTGCCGTAGCGGAAAGCAGTTCGATGATTATTAAGAGCGGTTCGATTAAGGTCATTGGCGCCTCAACCAACTAAAAAGGAGCTCGATATGGAGAACACAAGCCATAACCTCAACCACTCAACGATCGAAGGCCAACGGGCACATCAACGGCTACTTCGCGAGGATATCGAAACCACCAAAGCCACCACGTTGACGAACTGCCCCGAAATTCACGGGTTCAACTCCAGACAGTTGAGAGCGGCGCGGAAATCCTAGAGCTGGTCGCTCCCTATAAATACCTCTTCAAAACATAAAAAAAGGGACGACAACAAGAATATAGAGAAAAACCTAGACCTTTGTTTATTAGATATCAGACGAGGAAATCCCAAAGCTCAAATACTTTCGTAGTTTTAGTCCAGTTCAATTCTTTGTAGTTATTATTAGTAACTCGTTTATTTTTATTATATATCTTTGTCACGTCATTTCCTGTTTGTTTCTGCTTATAGTTCTCGGGGCTCCGTATTCTGAACAAATTCACCCTCAACACTATGAATTTGCATAGAACGAGAAAATCAAGAATTGCAAAATGAACAAATTGATGAGTCTTTTTTCCCGGGAAAAGGTCTGTCCTTTCTTTACAAATGTAAGGATCCATTTATAAGAAAATCTAATTAAAACATCATTATTGATTGCTCATTTATTGTCTTAAAACCATCGGCCATTAGTCCCTTTGACATGTACCGGTCGAACCACATGTACCGTTCGAACCGTTACACTTCTTCATTTAATTTTGAGTTAAAACCGGTGAGTAACTCAACATGAACTACTTCGAGCTGCCTTGTGCGAGCTGATTAAATCGAACTGCTCTTTCATTTAGACTCCTTTCTAGCTGAATCGAACTGCTTCCAGTCGAGCTGCTTTATGAACTGATTAAGTCCAAATGCCCTTCTATTTGGACTCCTTTTCCTTGGGCCTTCTTATCCTCCAAGCAGCCTTCGTTCCTGCAAAATAATTTATGGGCCGTATAATTGGACCTCTATTTGGGCCGTTTATTTTTTACCCTCAAAAATAGCCCCTTCAGCTTAGCGAGGTGCTTTCTGGAGAGCTCAGTAAGTCGAATAATCGATTAATCGCGTTAATTCATTGTTTTCCATAGGCGAAGTTCGATTTTCCCAGATGTTGGCTCTTCGAACTCTTCAAAGGGTGAGAGTTCGGTATAACTCGAGGCGCTTTAATAGCGCCTTCTTGGCTCAAAGGATCAATTCCTATGTGGGTGACCCTTCTTAGTCGTGCAACTCCGTAAAGTTGCAATGAGTGCCACAACTGCGGGCCTGAAATCGCAGCACTTGTGTAAGGACAGTTCGGGTTCTGTCCGTTTTTTAAGCCATCTGGTTAGCCCTTGTGAGTTGTTTCAACTCTGTTTTTGAGGTCTTTTATGTGGCCAACCTCTTCGGAGGAAGTGGCCAATTTGGGTATCGAGTTGTTTTGAGCTCGTAACATGAGATGTGCTTCTCGTGTTTTAGCACTTCAAGAGCCCCAAAGGGTTTATAAGATATCAAGCTCTAGGGGTCGATGGAATGTTTTAGCCCCAGAGGAGTTATGAAGATCGAGCCCCGGAGGGTGATTTGGAAATGTGCCCAGAGGCTGCATCGAATACCCGGTGGTGACCCGAATAGGATAGAGATTGCCACTTGTTGTTTGCTTGAAGCAGCATATTTGTGAGTAGTTAAGGCAGCAAGCTCCATCGCGACATCTAGCCCCATGTGAACTGTAGGTTTTAATGAAAAATAGAAGTGATGACTTAGATGAGCGCGACTTCTTTCTGCCAAAGAACTTGAATATTTTTGGGAAGAAAGATCTCTTCTTTTTCTTGGCGACTTTGCCTTCTGCAGATGTATCAGCTTGTGTTTTGCTTGGACTCGACACCTTTTGGAGAGGAGCAGATTTAAGCATGCTTAAATAGCTCTTCTTGCCTCCTCCAGCTTTTCGCCCTTGCTCGTGATCAGCTCTCCACTTCCGCATCTCTTGCTCAACAATCAGCTTCCCTTCTTTGGCTCTCTCAGCTTTTCGCAATGCAACTTCCAAGGTGTTGGGAATTATTTGCGAATTCCTCCCTTAGGATCAATTTGTAAAAGGTTTCATTGAATCAAAGTCTTAGTAGATTGGTCGATCATTGCTGAAGTCTAGCTTAGTCTAGCAACTCTCGTGTAATGTCCTGTTTAGGAAAAATATCGAGTTGTAATATATTAGATTGCTAGAAGTACTCTCAGCAGATAGTAGCTGCTAGAGAAGTCAGCAAGACAAGGATAACTGCTAAGGAAGAAAGTAGTCATGTGCTAAGAAGAGTGATTGCTAAGGTGCTAGAAATCAGATTCTGAAAAGAAGAGACTGCTAGGAGCACTCGTTTAGCAGTCAGCAGATTAAAGATAGCGGAATGCTAAAGGAGTCAGCATTCACTACTACAGTAAAGATCTAGCAGAATGCTAAAGGTGTTAGCATTCGCTGCTATGGAAGAAATTGCTAAAAGCTATAGCAATCAGAAGCCAATATATCAAGTGATAGCAGAATGCTGAATAGTCAGCATTCGCTAGTACTTAGCAGATTGCTAGAAGAGCTCAGCAACCAAAAGACTTAGCGAATTTCTAAGTAGAGCTCAACAATCAAAAGTCTTAGCAGAGTATTTCCAGCATCATCCAATAGAATGCTAGGCAAGGAGATACTTAGCAACGACTTGCTAAAGACGCTCGTTCTAACAGAAGGTACAACAAAGGATGAAAGTTTTACCCGAAGTAGGTAAAAAGCTAGTGTACGATGCCGAAAAGGAAGAAAAAACAAGTAACCATTTTGGGCGAAGAAGACCGTTGTGTCTAACGGGTCTGGAGATTCAAAGTTTGAATCTCCAGATATAAAAGAGAAGTCCAACAGAGAGATACGACTACTACTACTGCTTCCATTACTCACAAACTAAGGAACCTCAACTACATTCGAAAAGTCATTCACTATGAGATTCCTTCGACAAACAAAAAGTGAGAGAGTAGTCAGTTGAGAGCTCTCTTAAAGAGAGGTATTAAAAGCTGTCAACAACCATAGTGTCCCCCATTGAATATCTGACACTATCTTGAAGAGATTCCTTGACTTTGTTCAAGAATCCAATCATTGGGATACCATCCATACAAGGAAGCATCCAGCAGTCACATCTCTAAAAATGGATTGACTCCGACGGGCTATTGCCAAAACTAGATAAAGTTCAGGAGAGAACCATAAAACCTCCGTTATAGCGAGGACCAGTTTTTTGAAGGTGCGCCCTTGACTTGGCCGGAGCTGTTGACCGAAGAGATTGAAGCATCGGAGGATAGCTTTGTAGTGGCTAGGTCGAAAGCTCACTACCTGCTACAAGAGATAGGCGATTCCTTGTACTTCAAATATCTTTTCAGTGAAATTCTCAGTGATACGACTGAGGACTGGACATAGATCTTTAAGATCGAACCACTATAAATCTTGTGTGTTCTTTACTGTTTTATTACTTAATGTTTGATTGTGGTGATTTGAAACCTAGCACAGTTGCTAGATTATCTATCTGTAAGAAACCCTAACTTCTACCTTGAGCTAAATTTTTTTGACAAGAACTTAAGTGCAAGATAATCATTAATCTTCCGCTGCATTCGTGTGTTTGCTGTTTGCTATTCACTACAACGACTCTGATCTGGGACCAACAAGTGGTATCATAGCGGTAGGTTGAACGACCGACTGCTTCTGAGTTGCTTTAAGACCAGATCTGTGTTCTTTCCTTGCACTGGTATTTTGTTCTTTTGTTGCTCTAGCTCAGGAACTATAAGCTGGTTGAGATGAATCATACTTTGCGAAAGTATACCAAGGAGAAGTTCAATTTATGGCAAAAGATGGCCACTATCCAGCTCCAGAGCATACATCCAGAGATGGTGGATGTTCTCACCAAAGGTCCCATAAGGATTATGAAAGTCAACCCCTTCGTCGATCCAGTGGCTTAAGGTCAACCGAGACCTCCGCAGATGATAGAGAAGAAGTTTGATGAATATACAACGGAGGACGAAAAGAGTGCTCAGTTGGATCACTTAGCAAAGAAGCTGATTCTTGACTCTTTGCCGCCGTTAATGGCAGACAAAGCATTAGACTTTGCTACGGCCAAACAAATTTCGGATTATGTTTGCAAATATTCCCAGGAGACCAACCAGATGAAGCGCAACAAGCTCTAGGTAGCTGTTGATAAGTATGAATCTTTCTCTATGAATGCAGGAGAAACTATCCAAGCTATGGAAGAAAGAATCAACACCATTGTCGGAGAGCTTCGGAATCTGGGCAAGACATATGATAATGGAGAGATGAATAACAAGATCATCTCAAAGCTCTTTCCAAGGGAGGACTAGTTCGTGAAGATGACGAGCTTGAGTGAGAAAGACCTTAGCTAAATGTCCACATCTGAGGTATTTGCTCAACTCAAAACTCATGAATTTATTATACAGCAATCAAAGAAGAACAAAGCCGCTACTGCAAAAACTTTGTCATCAAATGTTGTACCCCCGGAGGATCTAGCATTCTTTGTGAAGAGAGATGCTGGAAAATGGAAGACAAAGAAGCCCTTCCGTACACATGAGAGATCTGCTCCCGCTTTTCCAGCAAAGGAGATTGTTTCGCCCTTCAGCTCACAACCTAAAGATCTGAAGATCCGTGAGCTAGAAGAGCAAATGCAAAAGCTTCAGAAGCTAATGCTGGAATCCAAAGTTGAGAAAGAAGCAAAGGAATCCAAGCTTACTTCATCATCCTCTCGTTCAACAGAGAGAAAGTCAAGGACATGCTTTGAATGTAACTCTCCAGATCACCTTATGCATGAATATCCAAGGGTAAGTCAGGAAGAAAGAGAGTGCCTCAAACAAAGGTTTGAGAGAAGAGCTGTCCGAGCGGTCATAAGAGCGCTGCTGACCAGGACCGAAGTGCTAGACTTTCCTCATAATGAAGAGGAGTACTATTCCTCAGAGGAAGATGATGAGGAAGCCATGCTGGTCTTAATGGCAGATATTATTGATGATAAGGATGATGATGCTGAGCAGAATGCTTAGTCGGCTCTAGCAGTCGATGCGCATGAGGTACAATCTACTGGCATTTCTAGTTCAACAGTCATGCATGAATAGGAGGATTCTCTTCTAGATTCCGAGGATGATTATCTCACCAAGCTTTCTATTGAGTTTTCAAAGATGTATGAGATAAAGAATGCAATTGTAGGAGAGTACACCTCGTTGAAACTTAAAGTTACATCTTTGACCGAGGAAGTCGAAAGACTATGGTCTGATAACGAGGAGTTTTTGAAACTCTAAGCAGATTACTCTAAGCTTTCTGAAAATTTTCAAATTATTGAAAAAGAAAATTTAGCTTTTAAGAGTAAACCTAAAGAGGAATGTATATGTGCTTACACATCCAGCAAGGCAGTTTTTAGTGCCATTGTGAGCCAACAAAGGAAACATTCTAATAAATCAGGATTAGGCCTTGGTTGTGTTGAAGCAAAATCCTCTAAGAAAGCTTTGAACAAGAATGCTGAATTTTCTAAGCAGAGAAAGATCTTATTTGTCTCTGTTGGAAAAGTCAATTTTTGGGAAATTATTCCTAAAATCTCCCTTAGGATTTATTTGTAAAAGGTTTTGTTGGATCAAACCTTAGTAGTTGGTCGATCATTTGCTGAACTCTAGATAGTCTAGCATACTCTGTAAAGTCCTGTATAGGTTTTATATTGAGTTTTAATAGACTAGTGTGCTAGAAGAATTCCTAGCAGTCACGGAGAAGATGATGTTTGCTAAAAGACAATGAACAGCAGAATGCTAAGATATTAGCATTCATCAACAACCAGCAAACTGCTAGAGAAGCGAGCAAACAAAGGATAAAAGAGTTATGTATCAACAAGAGTCTTCAGCTGCTAAACAAAGGATCCTAGCAGAGCAATATACAGGATGCTGAAGTCTCACTGCCGTTCTGACAAAAAGCTCACACAAAGGACGAGACTTTCCCGAAGTAGTTAGGAAAGAACAAGTCAAAGACAAAAGCGACTGTCACAGACCAAACACTCTCGGATCAAGGAGCCGTTGAGTCTAACGGATATGGAGATTCAAAGTTTGAATCTCCATCTATAAAAGGCAGGTCCGAAAGTGGAGACAACTACTGCTTCTATCACTACCGACATTCGCAAAGTACACAAGTGTGAGATTCCTTTGACAAAGCGAACAAGTGAAAAGTAGTCAGTTGAGAGCTCGTGATAAAAAGTGCATTCAAAGCCCTCAACAACCTAGAGTGTCTTTTCATTAAATATCTGACACTTATCCTTGAAGATTCTTGAACTTCTGTTAAGAATCTTCAATCATTGGGATAACTTCCTTCCTAGGAAGATCCAACAGTCACTCTTGAAAAAAGATTGACTCTGACGGGCTTTAGCCGCGTATTTATTGAGTTCAGGGGCAAACTATAAAAGCCTCAACAGTGAAGGAAAAGTTTTACGAAGGTGTGCCCTTGACTTGGCCGGAGCTGTGATCGGAAAAGTGCAAAGTGATGGAGGATAGCTGTGTCGTGGCCGGTTCGAAAGTTCGCGCCTACCGCAAGTGTTGGCGAATCCTTGTACTGTTGTATACTTTTCTAGTGAAATACTTAGCATACTAGCTAAGGAGTGGACGTAGATCTATTTGGATCGAACCACTATAAAAATCCTGTGTTCATTTACTGTTTTATTATTTACTGTTTAAAGTTGATTTGAAACCTAGCAACAGAGTTGCTAGGTTTGAGAACTAACTTAAATCATAACTTGAGCTAAGAAATATTTTGTAAACAACGATAAGTGTAAGTGACGTATATTTATTCCGCTGCATTTCGTGTTAAGTTGTAATCACGACGACTCTGATATTTAAGGACCAACAAGTGGTATCAGAGCAGGAGGTTGAAAAACCGACTGCTTCTGAGTCGCTTTAAGACCTGATCTATCTTTTCCTTGCACTATTATCTTTGTTCTCTGTGTCGTAGCTCAGGAAATCACTAAAGAAATAGACAAGATGTTGAATCACTCGCTTGGAAAGTACAGCAAAGAAAACTTCAAGTCATGGAAGAAGCTTGCACTCATTCAGCTTCAAAGCATACACCCCGAAATGGTAGATGTATTGGAAAGAGGTCCAATTGTTATTATGAAAGCTAACACTTTTGTAGGACAAGCTGAGGATGGAGATGAACCAAGACCTCAAATGATTCCTAAACCGTTTGAAGAATATTCTACCGAGGACAAAAAGAGAGCACAGCTGGAGCACTTAGCAAAGAAACTAATCTATGATTCACTACCTAAGCTGATGGCAGACAAAGCTCTTGAGTTTGACATTGCTAAGGAGATGTGGGAATACATTTGCAACGCATCTCAGGAGACTGACCAAATGAAACACAACAAGATACAGTTAGCTGTTGACAAATATGAGTCTTTCTCCATGATTGCAGGTGAATCCATACAGGCTATGGAGGAACGTTACAACACTATCATTGGTGAGCTGAACAACCTAGGAAATAAATATGAGAATGAAGAGATGATTCACAAGATCATTTCAAAGCTCTATCCTAGAAGCGACTGGTTCGTGAAGATGACAAGTCTGAGCGAGAAGGACCTCAGCACAATGTCTACATCAGAGGTATTTGCTCAACTTAAAGCTCATGAGTTCATCATACAGCAATCAAAGAAGAACGAAGCTGCCGTGGCTCAAACCTCGTCAAACAAAGCTGTGAACTCTGAGGATCTGGCGTACTTTGTTAAGAAAGATGCTGGGAAGGGGAAACCAAAGAAACCATTCAACAAAGAGAGATCCACCTTAACATCACCAGCAAAGGAGGGTGCGACATCCTCAAGCTCACAGAAGGAAGATCTCAAGATCAGTGAATTAGAAGAGCAGATGAGGAAGCTTCAGAAACCCATACAAGAGGCAAAGGCTGAAAAAGAAGACAAGGATGCAAAACTCTCACCATTTGCTCGATCAACTCAAAGAAAGCAAAAGACATGCTTCGAATGCAACTCTCCAGATCATCTAAAGCATGAGTGTCCTAGAGTAAGCCAAGAGGAAAGGGATCGCCTAAAGCAAAGATTTGAAAGAAGGGCAGTCATGGCGGTGACCAAAGCATTGCTGACCAGAACCGAGGTTCCTGACATTCCTGATAATGAGGAGGAAGAGTATTATTCAACTGACGATGACAATGAAGAGGCAATGTTAGTGCTGATGGTCGATATTGTTGATGATCAGTTTGCCGATGCTGACAGTGACTGCTCAGCAGACCCTACCTTAGAAATTGACATAGAAGAGGTAACTCCCATGCATGTTACAATTCCACATATCATGCATCAATCAGAGGAATTCACTTCTTCAGATTTTGAAGATGATTATCTTACAAAACTTTCTATTGAATTTTCAAAAATGCATGAAATCAAAAATGCTATTGTTGGAGAAAACACCTCACTGAAGTTGAAAGTTTCAAGTTTGACCGAGGAAGTTGAAAGACTAAGCTCTGAAGGTGAGGAATTCTCAAAAATGAAGGCTAAATTCTTCAAACTTTCTGAAAATTTTAAAATTCTTGAAAATGAGAATATAGCTTTGAAAAATGAACCAAAAGAAAATTGCATATGCACATACACCACTAGTAGAGCCGTTTTGAATGCTGCAATTAGTCAGCAGAGACACCACACTGATAGAGCTGGTGTTGGATTTAATAATAATAATATAGGCGAATCTTCTAAGCAGAGAACTATTCAGTTTGTCTCTGCTGGAAAATTTGTTCTTGGAGAGAAGTTGAAAGAAAAGTCATCTGCTGAAACTTCCACTGCTAAGCAGACTCAAGGCAAAAGGCAGAAAGAACTTGCTAAACCTCAGCAGAGGTATGCTAAACCTCAGCAGAATGCTAGAGTGTCTGCTAGGCAACCGTGGTTAGCAGAGTCTAGAGGGAATGCCGAGCAGTGTGCATCCACTGCTAGGACAGCAAATTCCTCATTTCATAAAGGCAAACATGTTCATTACAATGCTGTAAAACCATCATATGATTCATACACACCACATAGGCGGATCACCTATGTGAGGCCTGAGTCCAAACAAATTCCTTTCAAAAGGACAATGAAGGCTCAACACACTACTACACCTCATCCTAAATCTAAGCATACAAGATTTACTTATCCTAAGGTTGAGAAAGGTACAAAGAGTGATGTCAAGAAGAAAATTTTGAAGATCACTCGTATGTGGGTTCCAAAAGGAACAATGACAATCGCTAATCCTGCAGGACCCGATACTAAGCGGGTACCTAAATCAATTTCTTAACTCTTGCAGGAACAGGGTCCAAGAACCAAGGCATCAAGATTGCCAGATGAGTGGATCCTTGACAGTGGCTGCTCAGGTCACATGACTGGAAGGGCAGATCTATTTTCAGAAATTCAAAGTGTTTATGGATCATCAGTCATCTTTGGTGATAACAGCAAAGGAAGAGTAATTGGCAGATGATGTGTAGAACAAGATGGAATACGAATTGTTAATGTCGCACTCGTTTCAAATCTCAAACACAACTTGATGAGCATCAGCCAACTATGTGAAAATGGGTACAATGTTTATTTCATTAACACTGGTTGTGATATTGTTGATAAGGTTACAGGAGAAGTGAAGCTAAGAGGCGTCCGCAAGGGTGGCTTATATGTAGTCGATTGGCAGAGTGGCCACCAGGACTCATGCTTCGTAGCCTTCAACAAAGAGGAAACCAATTGGCTGTGGCATAAGAGATTGAACCACCTGAACTTCAAGACAATCAACTTTCTAGCCAAACATAAGCTGGTGGAGGGACTGCCTGTGGAGACTTTCCAAAAGGAAGGCGTGTGCAAAGCATGCCAACAAGGCAAACAGACGAAGGCAACCTTCAAAACCAATCCAGAAAAGGCCACTTCAGAGAAGATCCTTGAACTCCTTCACATGGATCTATTCGGCCCTATTACTCCAGCAACTGTGGGTAAGAAAGTTTATACACTTGTGGTCGTTGATGATTTTTTCAGGTATACATGGGTTTGTTTGCTGAGAACCAAAGACGAAGTGAAGATTCTACTCCCTGAGCGGATACTGAGAGAACAAAATAGCAAGGAGGTTACTGTGAAAAGAATCAGATCAGATAATGGAACGGAGTTCTGCAATGGAATCTTGATGGACTTTTGCGCAGAAGCTGGTATCAATCATGAAAAGTCCACTGCCAGGACCCCTCAGCAGAACGGGTTAGCAGAACGAAGGAACAGGACGTTGAAGGAAGCCGTTCGATCCATGCTAGCAGACTCTGGATTAAGTGGAAAATATTGGGGAGAAGCGGTTATGACTGCATGTTACACTCAGAACAGGAGCGCGATCAATGGCAGATTTAACAAAACTCCTTATGAAGTGTTCGTGTTTTCGGTTCAACATGTTATATCCATAACAATGGGAAGTCGAAGCTTAACACTTTCTCACCTAAATCTGATGAGGGCGTGTTCCTAGGATATGGACACCCTTCTCATAAAGGTTATAGAGTGTTAAATAAGACAACTCATATTGTGGAAATAACATGCAATGTTATTTCTGATGAATCTACTCTAGTGCGCATGATTACAAAGGATCAAAAGGATAGCAATCATGAGACCAATGATGTCAATGATCAATCAATTGTGAATTCTTTTGAAAATATGAGTATTGATCCGACTCGGTCAATGAATTATTCTAATCCAACAAAGACGCACCCAGCAGGTGATCAGACTGCTGACCAGGCCAATGATGCTAATGATCATGCTGAGGCCACATTTCCTATTCAACTGAATGATAACTTGGATGTTACGGGACTTCTTGATGATGAAGGCGATGAGGGAATCGATGAAGACCTTGGCAAAGGTGTTGCGAAAGAACCTTTTGTGGATATTCCAGTTATTGTCATACCTGTTGAAGATGTTCCTGAAGATCCAGCAGAAGTTGGCGAGGAGCAAGTTGTTGATATTCCAGGAGCAGAACATCAAGAAAATGAAGATGGAAATAATATAGAAGCTAAGAATCCAGAAGAGATGATTGCCAATCAAGAAGGAGTACCAGATGGAAATCCAGCACAAATCAGGCCTGCGTGGCTTCGTGCTCATCCCCCAGAAGGAATTCTTGGAAATGTTAATGATCCATTATTAACAAGGCAAGGGAATGCCAATGCCATGTTAGCTTGCTACAGATCTAATGAAAAACCCAAGAAAGTTGAAGAAGCACTGCTAGATGCGGATTGGGTGAACGCCATGCAAGAGGAGCTTGCAGAGTTCACACGAAACAATGTGTGGGAACTAGTAGACAGACCAGAGCACCAGAGTGTCATAGGCACTAAGTGGGTATTCAAAAATAAGAAGGATGAATCAGGCTTTGTAGTCAGGAACAAGGCACGTCTTGTGGCCAAAGGATATAGACAATGTGAGGGCATAGATTATGATGAAACCTTCGCCCCAGTAGTAAGACTAGAGGCAATCCGTCTGTTTCTGGCATATGCTGCGTATCATGAGTTTGATGTGATGCAGATGAACGTAAAGAGTGCCTTCCTTAATGGCGAGCTCAAGGAGGAAGTCTATGTCGAGCAACCTCCGGGATTTGAGCAAGGCAATCAAGTTTACAGGCTCAAGAAGGCACTGTATGGTCTGAAGCAAGCACCAAGAGCCTGGTATGGAACTTTGTCTAAGTTCTTGCTGTCTAATGGATTTCAGAAAGGGAGGATAGATCAAACTCTCTTTCGTATTAAGGATGGAGATAGTATTCTGCTAGTTCAGATATATGTTGATGATATAATCTTCGGGTCAAAGAACCATGATCTATGT
Source organism: Plectranthus barbatus (assembly GCA_026898455.1). Lineage (NCBI taxonomy): Eukaryota > Viridiplantae > Streptophyta > Magnoliopsida > Lamiales > Lamiaceae > Plectranthus > Plectranthus barbatus. The sequence goes on from JAPKLW010002643.1 coordinate 46,642, forward strand.
GATAGGTTCTCCGATCTCATGACTAGCCACTTTCAGATGAGCATGATGGAAAAAATGTCTTATTTCCTTGGATTGCAAGTTCAACAGTCCAGAGAGGGAATTTTCATTCACCAGAAGAAGTATACTCGTGATCTTATTGCAAAGTATTGTCCAGAGAAGACTAAGAGCCTACGAATTCCTATTAGCACAACCTGCATTGCTGCTCTTGAGAAACAATGAGAAGATATGAATCCTACTCTGTATCGAGGAATCATAGGGTCACTGCTATACCTCACTGCTAGCAGACCTGATATCTCCTATGTTGTTGGTTTATGCGCAAGGTATCAAGCCAATCCTAAGAAGACACACTTTGATACTGCTAAGAGGATTGTTCATTATTTGAAGTGCACGGAGGGACTAGGAATCTGATATCCAAGAGCCGATAGCCTTTCATTAAGTGGATACTCGGATTCAGACTTCGGAGGATGCAAGATTGACCGAAAGAGCACCAGTGGCACGTGTCAATTTCTGGGACACAAGCTCATAAGCTGGTTTAGCAAGAAGCAGCACTCTGTTGCCACATCAACCACAGAAGCAGAGTATGTGGCGGCTGCTAGTTGTTGTTCACAGATTCTCTGGATAAGACAACAATTGCAGGATTATGGAATTGCCCCTGAATGTGTGCCAATATACTGCGACAACAATAGTGTCATGTGCATTATAAAGAATCCTGTTCATCACTCCAGAACAAAGCACATCGATATCCGTCACCACTTCATTCGAGATCATCAGGAGAAGAAGGACATTGATGTCAAGTATATATGTACTGACGATCAAATTGCGGATATCTTTACTAAACCTCTCCCAGAGTCAAGATTTAAGGAGTTATGCATTAAATTGGGTCTTATGGAGTTAGACGAGACCTTGGATGAATGAAATCTTGTTTTCATTCTTTCTGGATTTCTTGAAGACTTAGTACTCGATATATGCAGATGCTAAAGAGTCTGGGATTGATCTGCTGAATATTTTGCTGAATTAGCTTATTAAAAGAATATGTGCGTAAATCATGTTTGAAGTCCTATCCCTGCTGAAGAACGATTCAGCAGAGTATTCTTATATTTTCAACAGAGTGTCCACCTCATCCTTCCCCAGCAGAGTACTTAACTCGTCTTTTCCCAGCAGAGTTATTGATTATTTCCAGCAGAGTTCTTAATTATCTCTAGCAGAGTATTAACTTGTCTCAGCAGAGGATTTGATTAATTTCTTCAGATGAGTTATACTTACATGATTTTCATACTCGAGCGTGTTGAATTTTTCTATCATATTATATGGGAATTGAAATTATTGAGATGAAGAAACAGAGGGATAATCAAGCATAGATTTCATTAATATTTAAAGAAGTAAGAACTATTCGTCTTGCATCAGAATACAGAGGGGAGAGAGGAGGAGGAGACTAGAGTAAGAAAAGGGGTGGTACACATCATCATCAACAAAAACCATCTAAACATCAAAAAACTACTTCAGATCATCAGCAGAGGGTGGAATCAGCAGAGGGTGGCATCATGGAGTGGAAGGGCGCATCGGGTAGAAGTCGAAGCGACCAAGGGTTGAAAGGCCAGAAGCCATTTCAGAAAAGCTCTGCTCAAGCAGCCAGCTAAGCTGCATCCCATTGGTCAGATCCACCTTAGGCCAGTGATCAACGACCGTCTTCACCTCTTCGAAGACCAGGCCGGCCCAGTCAGCGCTTTGCCATCCATCGTCCACAACCATCATCGCCTGCCAGGATTGCTTGGAGATGGTGTACTCATCATCAGCATACATCCCATTCACCATATGCTTGACGACTTGGTGAATGACCAGGTACTCCGGACGAAGACTCAGAGGGGATATCTCTGAAGAAAACCTGCACCTAGGCCCTCGCTTCCAATGCTTCCAAGCAGCATACTCCGGGGCCACATCGCCGGTTCGGTAGTCGAAAACTGAGTAAATGCCTCTGGGTAACTCAAAGTCCTTTGTAAAAGAGTCTGCTGTCCACTTCACCATACGGTTGTTCACAACACCGTAGATGGCCTCGCCCTCAACCCGAGCTTGACGGAAGAATTTCTGGAGAATCTCGTCATGAAAGTGATGCAGCGTCACAGTCACGTACTTGTGGATTCCGACCGCGACCAATTTTTGCATCACAACGTTGGCAACCCTAAGATCATCCACATAGTATTCGCGGAGACCAGCCTCGCTGAACACCTCATTTCTTTTGACGTGTAAACTTTGAGAAGGGGAATAAGGAGAATAGGGGTAGGAGTAGGGAGAGTAAGGGGGTTCATGAGGCGCAGGACTCGAAGAAGAAGAAGACATTTTTTTTTAAGGTTAAGTATTGAAGAAGAAGGTTTTGGTAGAAATATGTGATTATGAAGAGTCTATTTATAGACGGGAGATCACTCGAGCATTGATGGAGATTTGGGTCATTGAGAAAGAGGGGTGATGATTCACTGCCCTTGGGACTCCAATCGTCGCCAGCAGTAGAGGCGTTATGACGGTACAGAAGGGTCACTCCGTTCAGCAGTGACATCTACCCATCTAATCGAGCGTATGGCTCGAGGGTCATAATGACTTCTCTGTGGTGTAGTGATCTGCTACAACCTAACACCGATTTTCATATCTTATCACTTATTAGGGGTAATCTGTACCCTTAGTCGATTTTATGTTCTTCGAATATTATACTATTTTGGTGTTTCGAATATGTTGTGACAATTCCATATTTGTCTCAACACATTCGAAGGGGGGAGTATAAGTGTATCAATCGGAGCATATACATTTAATGCTTGAAGACGGTTGCAGACGATTATATCCAGTTAGAAGAAGCCAAATCAGTTGTCGTACAATTCTCGAAGGAAGGGAATATCATGGAGAATTATCTGTTAAACGAATTTTGGCCCGGTGCCAAAATTTTTTGCACTTGGGCCAGCGGAGAAAGTACTTTATTTGTACTTGGGCCAGCGGAGAAAGTACTTTATTTGTACTTGGGCCAGCGGAGAAAGTATTTTATTTGTATTTGGGCCAGAGGAAATATTAACCTTATTCGCAATTGAGCCCTGAGACAAAGGAAGAGCATTTAATGTGCTCAGTTGGATGCAACGAATCAGGACGTGACACGTCATTTTGACGACAAGAAAGTGAGAGTGTGGACTTCCACACGACAAAAAAATTTCGTTCAGCCGTCGATCTTATTTAAGGAAGATTGAACCCCATCCATCCGATCTTTCATTTTTTTGTCTCTTATATCTTGACCCGCACTTCTCAAAAATTTCAAATCCCTAACCTTCCGAGAAAGTTGTCAATCTCTTATTTACAAAACCCTCTCAAAACCCTTCACCCTCACTAAAATTCCCAACCATGGCTTCGAATCAAAATTCTCCAACTTCTCAAAATCAAGAGTCAAGCCATTCTCTGAACACAGAATCATCGTCATCAGAAAACCCAGAAACACTCCAATTTCAACCACCCGTATTTATCTATCCACCCATTGCAAGTTCACCCCTGCATGTGCGACATGCACCCGTTTTTACTGGGATTGTGAAGAAGGAAGACATTGATGAGTCCATTCCCTATGGCAAATTAGTGACTCTGGCTAGATAGAAGAAATTGTCCGATCACTCGTCGGAGCAGAGACGAGTGGCACAGATCATGAAAGACAGAATCCTGTACATGCCCCTCGCCATCAAGCACTTTCCTAAATGGATCATGAATCTTCTTGATTCCGAGTTACTAGTAAAATACCTCTCCACTGAACCTGATCAATTCATCCACATATGGTTTCTGAATTTTATGCTAGAGCTATCATGAGTGATGATCAGAAGTCTTTTAAGATGAGTGTGTATGGGAACATTGTAGAAGTAAACGCTGAATTGCTGTCTAGAACTTTTGGACTTAGAAATTATGGAGCCAAGATCTCTCAATATAAGGTGAATGATGTTGCTGAAATGGAAAGGTGTTGGAACCTTTGGAAGAAGTCAGGAGAGAAAGGGGAAGCAAGTACGTTTAAGGTTGCCACTCCTATCAACACATTGTCAGAGGAGTACAAACTGCTTGCAGAGATAGTGATAAATATGCTCCAGTGCGATGCTGGTTCTTATTCAGAGCTCTCTGTTAAGAAATATGTCGTGATGATGGCATTGAACGACAATATTAAGGGAAATTGGGCTAAATTCATATTTGAGCGGTGGGCAGAGCATGCAAGGAAGAATGCTCATATGGAGATAGATGGAACATTCTCTTCGAATGTGAACTTTGGGTTGAAGATTAGTAAGTATTTGGAGATGCTGCTCACTAACAAAGGGATTGATCGAGGTGTCAGTGCCCTGTCGACTGATTACATGCCGGTAACAAGGAAAGAGCCTAAGCCGGTCAATGCTAGAAATCCTCGAAAATTGAAAGGGAAATCCAATGTGGACAAGGATAAGCCAACCTCTCCTGAGGAACCTGATGAAGCAAGTCTAGCAGTTCAGATACTCCAACCCTCCATTCCGATGACAGAAGAAGAAATAGCATTGTTGAGAACGAATGTTGAAACAGAGCATTGTTTTAAAAATCTTGAAGAAATCGAGAAGTTAGGAAACCTTCCTGTGGAGCAGATTAATGAGATCATGACTGAAAGAGAAGCCGAACAACTTCCATTAGTTATTGGGGCTACTGCTCTAGAAATTCCAACAAAGAAGAGGTCAAATATCACTTCCCCTGAGAAGCAAGCAAGAACGAAGACAAGGAGGAAATTGGTCCTAGCATCGGATAAGGAGGAATCCGAGGCTACTGAGAAGGGAAAGAAGTCTGCTGAAGATAGAACAGAGAAGAAGAATGCAGATGATGACCATACTCCATCATCTTCCAGATGCTTAAAGGAGCGTTTGCAAGGAATCAGAACAACCAAGAGAAAGAGAAATGCTCAGCGAAAGGAGCTTGAGAAGAAATAGTTCAAGAAGATGAAAGAGAAAATGATATTTGATGCTCGTGATCAGGAGTTTGAGAAAGTAAGGCAAGCACATGAAAAACGTGTGGGTAAAAAGAAGTTTAGAAAATCTTCGAAGGATTCTGCTGAAGAAGTGAACGTTACTGAAAAGCCTATGGATGATGCTAGCATAGCAGAAGAGACTAGTAGAGAAGATGAGGCTAGCAGAGCAGCTGAGGCTAGCAGAGCAGAAGAGACTAGCAGAGTGGATGAGATGTCAGCAGAACAAGTGGAGCAATCAAAGGCATTAGAGAATACTGCAGATGGAGATACAATTCCAGCAGAGGACAAGGAAACAGCAGAGCCCTCAGCAAATATGACTTTGAAGGATGCAAATGAAGATCCTGCTGCTGAACTTCGTCGATTAGCAGAGGAGGCTGCGAAGAAAGGGAAGATGAAAGCTCAATCAGAAGAGGAGCCAACTCTCAATCCTTCATCTGATAAGAAGATAGTTGCTGATGAAGAAGAAATATCTGATGAAGAGTTTACAAGACTGCTGGAGTCAGGAGCCTTTGATGAAACTCATTATCCACATTCCAATCAATCCAGCCATCCTGCAGGAGAAACTGAAAATTTCATTCCATCAGATCGCAGAGAAGATGGAGCAGGATCGAGTGGAGCTCGAGGTGCTGAAGAACAAGTTGTCTCAATCATCAATCCTGATACAACTGAAGAGAACCCAGAACAGAGCATGTTAGCAGATCAACCAGAGCAGACAGTTCCAGCAGACCATCCGGAGGAAACACATTTTGATGAGCAATCTGCTACAGTCCTCTCTAGTGATAATCCGATAGAGGAGCAACCAGATACTGAGACACTCCAGGAACCACCATTCGTTGGAGGGCATGATTCTCCCCACACTGAACCTGAATACTCTTGCATTTCTGAATCTGATTCTGATGGAGAATCTGAGGAAATATTCAATGCCAAATGCCTGAGGAAAGTACCATCTGGATCGGATATTACTCTTTGAGTGCCTCTCAAAGGACTACCAGGACCTCGTTATCAGCTACGAAGAATTGGTCAGTGGTGTGCAAAGGTCTATCCTGAAGAATTGCCCAATTCTGATCTGGCACCTATGGTCGAGGAAATAGAATTGTTTGTTCAATCCGAAATAGAAAGAGCCATTGAAGATTTATTCCACATTGAGTTGGATGAATCAACCCCAGAAGGATGTTTGATAGCAGAGGAATTTCGCCGCTGGAAGAAGTTTGATTATATCATGTATCAACTCTGCTTCGAAGAGAGGATGTTGATTATCGCAGCAAAGGGATTAAACTTCTGGAGGCGCGAGGAACGATGGTGTTTCGACTGGATTGATCAAGTTCCAGGAATGAAATAGTTCTCGGATAAACAAGTGATGTGCAGACTTCAAGCCATCCGAGAACACCGGTCTCTCACACAGACTGCAAGTTTACCCAAGTCCACCTTTGTACCTGATGGGTACTCTGATGCCAGAGTTTAGCTGTCCAAACGTCAGGCAAGAGCTGCTGTAGATTACAGGAAACACCAATTGGAGTATGAAGTTCAGCGAGCAGAGAGACTCAAGGCTCGAATAGCGGCAAAGGCTACTGAGCGTGCAGCCCTCGAGATTGATTACAAAGATATTCAGTTGGCCAAATTCCTGGATGTTGATATTCAGAAAATAGTTAAGGATGCTCAGGAAGCAGAGGCCCGAATTGCTCAGGAGAATGCACAAATTCAGGAGGCCGCTCATCGGATAGTAAATGAGGAAGCCTTTTATCAGGCAAATGTTGATGCGGTTGCTACTCAAGTTCCGCAAACACCTATTCCATCGAGCCAAGAACTCATTGCAACCACATCCTTCAATGCTATTCCATTAACCTCTCTGCAGATGCCCTTTCCAATGAATGTCGATATGGCTGGAGCCTTTACCTCTTATTTGCAAGTAACAATTGATGAGAAGGTGGCGGAAGCAACCACCCACTTGAGAAGAGAAATTGATGAGGTATGGGGAGATGTATCCTATGTACGATCGGAGGTTGCTAAAAACAAATTGGCCGTCTCTGAGAATAAGACAGGCCTGGAGGTCTTTCAAAAGGATTTAGCCGAAGCCAAGACAACTTTAATGGAGACCGTGGTGGCTTATGGTACCAACTTTTTGGCTGCAATCAAAGAGGGGGAAGAAAGAAGAAAGGCTGACCAAGAACGAAGAAGAAAGGAAGATGAGGAGCTAGCTACAGCTAAGGAGGAGATAAGGCGAAAGGAGGAAGCAGTCAAAGAAGAGCTGAGAAGGAAAGAACAAGAACTTCAAATGCAGAAGAATGCAATGGAGCAGGAGAAGCTGGCCAAACGACTGGTGCGTGAGGCTGCTGAGAGAGAAACAGGAGCCAATCTTCTTGAGAGTTTCATGAAGTTCACCATGGAGAGACTTGCTGATATCCAGAAGGCAACTCATCGAATCCAGCAGACAGCGAGAAGGACAAGCAAGCAGATAAGCCAGCACCCGACTCATAGACGATAAGGTCCAATCTTTATATTTTTTTTTTGCTTTCTGAGTCCAATTTGTACTTGAAACTGCTATATCATCTATAAAATTGGATCAGACTTAGACAAATTCTCTTTGTCCACCTCTGATTTTTATTGGTGTGTTCTAGTTGATTTACACTCCTGGTGTATTCAACAAATTTGCATGTGGATATGGAGATTATGTTTTGGTTGGTGAATGTTTGCTAATTTTATGGGTGCTAGAATTCCTAGCATATTACCTTTGTGCAGCATTCATTTATGTTTAATCGAGAAATATTTCCCAGCACTTGTTGAAGGGAAATTTTCTTAAAACCATTTTTTTGCTTGAACCTAGTTGGAAAAACTCTGTGTTAGATTGATAGGATAGCATAGTTTTGTAAAACACAGACATTCTTCCACTTAGGGTCAGCAAATGATAGTAAGCTTTGATCGCACCAAAAAGGGGGAAATTGTTGGGAAATTATTCCTAAAATCTCCCTTAGGATTTATTTATAAAAAGTTTTGTTGGATCAAACCTTAGTAGTTGGTCGATCATTTGCTGAACTCTAGATAGTCTAGCATACTCTGTAAAGTCCTGTATAGGTTTTATATTGAGTTGTAATAGACTAGTGTGCTAGAAGAATTCCTAGCAGTCACGGAGAAGATGATGTTTGCTAAAAGACATTGAACAGCAGAATGCTAAGATATTAGCATTCATCAACAACCAGCAAACTGCTAGAGAAGCGAGCAAACAAAGGATAAAAGAGTTATGTATCAACAAGAGTCTTCCTAGCAGAGCAATATACAGGATGCTGAAGTCTCACTGCCGTTCTGACAAAAAGCTCACACAAAGGACGAGACTTCCCCGAAGTAGTTAGAAAAGTACAAGTCAAAGACAAAAGCGACTGTCATAGACCAAACACTCTCGGATCAAGGAGTCGTTGAGTCTAACGGATATGGAGATTCAAAGTTTGAATCTCCATCTATAAAAGGCAGGTCCAAAAGTGGAGACAACTACTGCTTCTATCACTACCGACATTCACAAACTACACAAGTGTGAGATTCCTTTGACAAAGCGAACAAGTGAAAAGTAGTCAGTTGAGAGCTCATGATAAAAAGTGCATTCAAAGCCCTCAACAACCTAGAGTGTCTTTTCATTGAATATCTGACACTTATCCTTGAAGATTCTTGAACTTCTGTTAAGAATCTTCAATCATTGGGATAACTTCCTTCCTAGGAAGATCCAACAGTCACTCTTGAAAAAGATTGACTCTGACGGGCTTTAGCCGCGTATTTATTGAGTTCAGGGGCAAACTATAAAAGCCTCAACAGCGAAGGACAAGTTTTACGAAGGTGTGCCCTTGACTTGGCCGGAGTTGTGATCGGAAAAGTGCAAAGTAACGGAGGATAGCTGTGCCGTGGCCGGTTGGAAAGTTCGCCGCCTGCCGCAAGTGTTGGTGAATCCTTGTACAGTTGTATACTTTTCTAGTGAAATACTTAGCATACTAGCTAAGGAGTGGACGTAGATCTATTTGGATCGAACCACTATAAAAATCCTATTTTCATTTACTGTTTTATTATTTACTGTTTAAAGTTGATTTGAAACCTAGCAACAGAGTTGCTAGCGTATATCTGAAAACTAACTTAAATCATAACTTGAGCTAAGAAATATTTTGTAAACAACGATAAGTGTAAGTGACATATATTTATTCCGCTGCATTTCATGTTAAGTTGTAATCACGACGACTCTGATATTTAAGGACCAACATCAATGCTGACAAAGGTAAAGGAAAGGCTATTGCTGAGTCGTCACTGCTAAGCAGACAAATTGGCGTAGCAAACATACATCTGGTGGACCTCAGCAGAATACTCAGAGGATGCCTGCTAGGCATGCTATTGCTAGATCTCAGCAGAGTACTCAGAGGGTGCCTACTAAGCATACATCTGTTGGATCTCAGCATAGTACCCAGAAGATGTCTGCTAGATCACACTCAGCAGTGCCAAGGAGGAATGTTGAGCATTATGTATCTAATGCTATGATAGAATATCCTTCCTTCACTAAGGGCAATGAGGTTCATTACCACGTTGTAAGACCACAACATCCTAATTACACACCACATAGGAAGAATACCTATGTGAGGCCAGAGTCCAATCGATTTCCAATTCAAAGGACTAGGAAGGCTAAGCACACAACTCCACCTAGATCTAATTATGAAAAGCATTCTTATCCAAAGGTTGAGAAAGATTTGAAGGGTGATATCAAGAAGAAAGCCTTAAACATCACCAAGATGTGGGTTCCAAAAGGGACCATGATCCACTCTAATCCTGCAGGACCCGATGCTAAGCGGGTACCTGAATCAACGTGTTGATTGTTTTGCAGGAACAGGATCCAAGAGCTAAGACATCAAGTATGTCAAATGAATGGATCCTAGATAGCGGTTGTTCAGCACACATGACGGGGGATGAAGAGTTGTTCTTAGATATTCAAAGAGTTTATGGCCCCACAATCATGTTTGGTGACAACAGCAAAGGTAGAGTGATTGGGAGAGGATGCATAGAGCGAAATGGACTAAGGATTATCAATGTCGTGCTCGTCTCCAATCTCAAACACAAAGTGCTAAGCATAAGTCAGCTATGCGAAAATGGGTACACCATTTCTTTCGTTAATACTGATTGTTCAATTGCTGACAATGCTATAGATGAAGTAAAGCTTAGAGGCATCCGCAAGGGTGGCCTATATATTGTTGATTGGCAAAGTGGCCAGCAGCATTCTTGTTTTGTAGCATTGAACAGGGAAGAAACAAATTGGCTATGGCATAAGAGGTTGACTCACCTGAATTTTAAGACCATCAACCACCTAGCCAAGCACAAGCTTGTTGAGGGACTGCCTGCTGAGACTTCCGAAAGGAAGGTGTGTGCAAAGCTTGCCAGCAAGGGAAGCAGACCAAGGCATCCTTCAGATCAAACTCGGAGAAGGCCACTTCAAAAAGAATCATAGAGCTCTTGCACATTGATTATTTGGCCCTGTCACTCCAGCCACTGTAAGTAAAAAGGTTTATACGCTTGTGGTTGTTGATGATTTTTCCATGTATACATGGGTTCGTTTGCTGAGAACCAAAGATGAAGTCAAGCTCATCCTTCCAGAGCTGATCCTCAAGGAGCAGAATAACGAAGAGGTTACTGTCAAGAGGATTAGATCTAACAATAGAACTGATTTCTGCAATGGGATTTTGATGGATTTTTGCGCCGAAGCTGGTATCGGGCATGAGAAATCCACTGCTAGGGCCCCCCAGCAGAATGTTCTAGCAGAGAGAAGGAATAGAACCTTGAAGAAAGCAGTGCGGTCAATGCTAGCCGATTCCGGTCTAAGTGGAAAGTATTGGGGAGAAGCAGTCATGACAACTTGCTATACACAGAATAGGAGCGCAATCAATGGCAGATTCAATAAGACTCCTTATGAAGTGTACAATGGTTGTAAGCCTTCTATTACTCATCATCGTTCTTTTGGTTCGACATGTTATATTCATAACAATGGGAAGTCGAAGCTTAAAACTTTTTTGCCTAAGTCTGATGAAGGTGTGTTCCTGGGATATGGACACCCATCTTACAAAGGTTATAGAGTGCTAAACAAGACGACTCAAGTTGTGGAAATAACATGCAATGTTATTTTTTATGAGTCTACCTTAGCGCGCAGAGTTATAAGAGAAAAAGAGGATAGCAATCATGAGGCTAATAATGTCCATGGTAAATCGATCTTGAATTGTTTTGAAAATATGAATATTGACCCGACTAAGTCTATGAGTGATTGTAATCCAATACAGACGCACTCAGTCGGTGACCAGACTGCCGACCGGGCTAGTGATGCTAATGATCATGCTGAGGCCACCACCCAAATTTATCTTAATGATAATTTGGATATTTTGGGATCCATTGATGGAGAAGATGAAGAAATCCCAGATCGAGGACATATTGCTGAAGGAAGAATGGGTGTTGCTGCGGAAATCGCTAAGGACGATGTTGTGATTCCAGCTATTGAGATGCGGAATGCTGATATTCCAGATGCTGAAGTCCAAGATGCTGAGGTTCCTGTTGCTGACTTACCGGATGCTGAGGTACCAGATGCTGAACCCCAGGCGATTGCGGAGGAGAATGTTCTAGCAGAGAACAATTCAGCAGGCAAAGCTAGCAATGCAACCCCAGCAACCTACAATCCAAGACCGAGATGGCTATGAGATCACCCCCTAGATGCTGTGCTTGATGATGTCAATGATCCAGTCAGGACGCGACAAGGTAATGTTATGTTATCATGCTATATTTCCCATGAAGAGCCAATGAAGATTGAAGATGCTCTACAATCTCCAGATTGGGTGAATGTTATGCAAGAGGAGCTTGCTGAATTCACGCGCAATCATGTTTGGGATTTGGTGGATAGACCCGAACATCAAAGCATCATTGGGACGAAATGGGTTTTCAAGAACAAGAAAGATGAGTCAGGACATGTCATCCGAAATAAAGCTCGTCTAGTAGGAAAAGGCTATAGACAATGCGAAGGAATTGATTACGATGATACGTTTGCTCCAGTCGCCCGATTGGAAGCAATAAGGTTAAACCTTGCATATGCTGCACATCATGAGTTCTCTGTGATGCAGATGGACGTGAAGAGTGCCTTTCTGAATGGTGAGCTCAAGGAAGAGGTCTATGTTGAGCAACCACCAGGCTTCAAACAAGGAAACCAAGTTTACAGGCTAAGGAAAGCCTTATATGGTTTGAAGCAGGCACCGAGAGCGTAGTATGGGACATTATCAAAGTTCTTGCTATACAATGGTTTCAAGAAAGGGAAAATCGATCAGACTCTCTTTCGCATGAAGGATGAAGGAAGTGGATGAAGGAAGTATCTTACTTGTGCAGATATATGTCGATGACATTATCTTTGGCTCTAAGAATCAAAGCTTATGTGATAAGTTTTCAGAGCTGTTGCAAAGTAACTTCCAAATGAGTATGATGGGAAAGATGTCCTACTTTCTCGGATTGCAAGTCCAGCAATCAAGTGATAGAATCTTCATTCACCAGAGGAAGTACACTCGCGATCTCATTGCTAAGTATTGTCCTGAAAAGATGAAAAGCTTAAGGATTCCAATAAGCACAAGCTGCCAGATAAGCCTCGATGAAGGAGGAGAACCTGTGAATCCTACATTATATAGAGGTATCATCGGATCTTTGCTTTACTCAATAGCTAGCAGACCAGATATTTCTTATTATGTTGGTGTATACGCGAGATATCAAGCAAATCTAAAGAAGTCACATTTGGATGTTGCTAAGTGGATTATCCGATACCTCAAGTGTACCGAGGGTCTAGGAATTTGGTATCCAAGGTCCGATGGGCTAGCACTCAGTGGCTATTCCAATTCAAAATTTGGAGGGTGCAAGATTGATCGAAAGAGCACCAGTGGGACATGTCAATTCCTTGGACATAAGTTGATTAGATGGTTTAGCAAGAAGCAGCACTCTGTGGCTACGTCTACAACTGAAGCAGAATATGTAGCATCCGCAAGTTGTTGTGCGCAAATCTTATGGATTCGGCAGCAATTGCATGATTATGGCATTCCTCCTGAATGTGTGCCGATTTACTGTGACAACAATAGTGTTATGTGCATAACGAAGAACCCTGTTCATCATTCAAGGTCAAAGCACATTGATATCCGACACCATTTTATTAGAGATCATCAGGAGAAAAAGGATATTGATGTCCAATACATATGCACTGAAGATCAGCTAGCAGATATCTTCACGAAGCCGCTTGCTGAGGCCCGATTCAAAGAATTGTGTCTAAAGTTAGGCCTCATGGAGCTAGAAGATGTTGTGGATGAATGAGTTTTTACTCTCATTCTTTCTCGATCTCTTGGATTTTCGAAGAAGATGGAGATAAACGTATACAAGCTTACTTTTGTGTTGTTGCTGATTTCTGTTGCTGAGATTTTGTTGCTAAGTAATTGGATGTTGAGTCCTAGCTCTCAGCATATCCTAAATGGTTTTCTCGCAATAAGAGCAATTTCTAAAGAGTATAATAACGTGTAGCAACAAGTGATTCAGACGTCTGCTAGAGGGTGAATGCTGAGTCTGAACTCTTAGCACTTCATCGAAATGTTATGCTATACTTCTCTAGCAAGTGGTATAGACGGTTGCTAAGAAATGTTTGCTGATTCCAAGCTCTCAGCAGACAATATGAGGATGCTATGATGAGATTCCTAGATGCTAGAATATGTGGATGCTAGGAACCTGGATACTGAGTTCAAACTCTCAGCAGACTATTTCGAATAAGAACGATTTTGAATTTCGTAGGGGGTGATCTCGTAGCCATCTAGGGGGTGATCTTTGTATTCCTTCTCCCTCAGCTAAATAAGAACGATTTCAAATTTTGTCCTATCCAGGGAGGTGACTGCGGTCGAGGCCATTCCTTCCCTCTGCTAAACTGTAGTCAATCGTGCCTTTTCTTTTTCAAGCTCGGATTTCAATGATGTGGCTGCCATTTTCAAGATATTCACTTCCTTTGTTGTTTTCTCAATGTTGAGCTTCACATCTCCAAGTTCTTTCTTAGCTGCAGAAATAGTTGTCTCGATTTTTTTTATCCTCATCTAATTTCAACTTCATATATTTTGCCAATTCGGTCTTCAAATCCTGAAGCAATGCTATTGCGGAATCTAGTTTCGACCTCATATCCTTCGACAAGACAACCTGTTGGGTCATGTTCTCAAGCTCCTCTTCAGCTTTCTTTAATTCCTACAATAGCGTTAAAGGATCGAAGAAATGTTTTGGAGATATCCTTCTATGTGTATAGAAATGAAAAGGTTATGACAAGTGACTTTTCTCTAGAATAATTGTCTACAATTAATTGCAATATTCAACAAAGATATATAATGCACAAATATATATCTCGCCAGCAAAGTGATTTATCTTTCAGCCTAAATTTCTTATTCCATATTTAATGTAGCATTACATTTATCTGAGATCAAAAACTAACTTAACTTTTTATGAAACATAAGTTATTGGAATTACAAATTTAAAGATGAGAAAAAGAAATATAAAACCTGGAGAAATCACAAGACTTGATTTTGTAGCGGTCCTCTGAATCTTCGAATCTCTTTTTTATTATTTTTTTTTTCTTTAATCTTCGAGTTGACTGGTTCTTTCACCCATCGATCAACCCCCTAGATGTAATCGGGCAAATTCTGATCATAGTTGTCTCGCTTTTGACATCAAATTTGGACTCGTCGAGTATTGACTCGAAGCCACTTTCTTGCATGAGCATCATTGCGTTGCTTATGATTTCTTGTAGTCAATGGATCCAACAACCCATGTAGTGCGATTAATGGAAATCCATTTATCGTGAAGTTCTTTCTTCGCTAGTTGTCTTTTGATGAGTTCATATTTTCACTCATTATTAGTTTGATTTATCTTTTTTTTTAGTTTCATTTTAGTTTATTTTTATTGCATGAATCACTCTAAGAGGGTATTGCGCTTATAGTGGTGTATTTTTGCAGGTTTGAGGTCAAATTCACCGAAAATCCGTTCCGAAAGCAGTGACGCACAAGAGTAGCAGTGAAGGATTTCTCCACTCAAAGAATTCGGGCTATTGACGCATGTCATTGGATAGAGCTTTGGTTTAGCTTTCCAACGAAACTGGAATCGGGTCAATCGGAGTTTGGGAGCAAAAATTATGGCCAAAACTGTGAGAACGCGCAGAATCGATCGACGTAGCCAGAGGCCGGTCGACGTGGACACGCGTCGATCGACGCAGACCCGCGTCGATCGACGCGAATATTTTTGACGAATTTCTGGAAGGTTTTCACGAATCTTGGGCGAGATTTGGCCAAGATTGAAGAGATATATCATATAGGAAGCCATGAAGACTCAAGATTAAAGATATACTCATTGTAGGACATGGAGATATAGATATACATCAAATCTACTCCTATCTACTATATAATTCAGCCTTGTAAAGCCCATACAAACACTATAAATACCCCTCTAGGCTAGTTTATTCAGTGAACTTCAATCCCTATATGAACATGAGTTCATAAATCCTTCTCAACCTCAATTTCTGTAGTTAGAGTTTTTATTTATTTTATGAACTTTTGAATTTCAGTTTTATTTTGTATGCAAGTTTATTTTAGTTTAAATATGTCTTTTATTTCTAGGGTTTGATAATGCATGTTTAGGATTAATTAATTAGGTTCATAATTCCATGTTTATTTTATAATTCTAATTTAATTTAAAGATCGAGAGGTGACGATTAATTTAGATGTCTAGCTATTGATAGAAGGACCGAGAGGTGAATATTGATAGTGATATTAGGAATGCATGATATACTCTATACTGTCCGACCAAGAAGTATTAGATTGTAGGAATTAAACTGGTTTGCATATGAGATTGACTAATTTGGTATTCTTGAGACTGAGATGAGATAGTAACTAAATTGCAGTATATATCATAATTGCAGTATTCCACCTTTTGATTTGATTGATTCTTACATGTTATTCATAATAAGATTTCTGCCCTAGGATTTGTGTTTTGCTTTATTTGATTTAAATTTTAATTTTATTTTATCTGCCTAGTTTATAATAAACAAAACCTCATTTTTGAATTACTCAAACAATTAATCTGAAACTGTGTTTTAGTACATAGGACTATTTCGCATATCTTTTCTCTGTGGGTTCGACATTCGAGTATAAATTTATTTGACCACTATATTTGCAATTAATCTGGTAGAAATATCAGTGATCAAATTGACGCCGTTGCCGGGGAATAGATAGATTTAGTGTCTATTACTAATTTGTTTGAATGATTGGATGGACCAGACATCCAAACGACACTATACGGAGAAGCAGGTTGCTGCAAGGCTAGAGAAGATCAAGGCTCACAGAGCAGCCACCGGAGATCGCTCACTGCCACCATTAGAATATGCCATAGAAGACTCTTCCACATTCACCCAGAAATTCAAATCTCCTGCTACCAGACGTCAAATGGCCGCTACTGAAGAATTGAAGAAGAAGCTAGCAGTAGAGCAAGCCGCACGAAAAAGAGAGGAAGATAGGAGGAAGATGTTGGATTTCAAGGAGAAAATCCTCAACCAACTTGCCAGCAAGCCTTTCAGGATGCAGAACTTAAAGCCATCCACAAATGTTTCCGTTGAAGAAGAAGTAGGAAGGGAAATTACTCATTCTGTAATGGCTCCTGCTGATCAACCATGTACTTCGACTCCAGGATTGGTCATTGCCGCTCTCATGACTACCACCGAAAATCAAATAGTGCTTTTTAAGGAACCTCCATACATGGCAATTGAGCCGTTAAATACAAGCACTTATTAGAGGGACCTCCAGCAATATATTCATACAATGGTAGGATGGAGTATCGGAGAGCAAATGGTACCAATCGTGCACAAGGAAGTTTCTAACCAGATGTTTGAAGCTAAAGATGAAATTCTTGTTGTTCAACAAGACAACTTTGTGACCTTCTCCACCGGAATTTTTGTTGCGATCAAAGAGGGGGAAGAGAAGAGGTTAGCAGAATAAGCAGAAAGGAGAAAGGAGCAAGAAGACAGACTTCGTCGTCTTGAAGCCAAAAGACAACAAGAAGAAGACCTAAGGAGACAACGCGAAGAAGAGGAGAGAGAAGAACATAGAAGAATTGAAGAGAAGGAAAGGATCAGAAGACAAGAAAGAGAAGTTGTCGTGGATAACTTCATGAAGATGATAATGGAAGCTCTCAGCAAAATGAAGAAACCCATTGCCGGTTCCTCAGGTGCCAAAAATGTTGTTGATTCAGACTCTTCAACGACAAAGAAGTAATATCTCCCTAATCTCTAAGTCTCCTAGTTGTTGAAAAATATTTTGATTTCAGTTTGGGTTGTTCGTGTGAACAAAAGACATGAAACTTTGAAGTAAAACTAACCCAGGTTGAATACAACATCTCATTGTCCAACGCTGATATAAGTGAATTAGCTGAAATTACACACTTAGTGTAATAAGCAAACTGCGTGGAATGTGATGTGTGTGAAATGTTCCTTTGATTGCTTGATGACTTTATGCGTAAATGTGCTTAGTGCTTATTTGAAAAAAAAATATTGAAGCCATTCATCTGATCAATTTTTTTAATCGAGCAATACCCTTGATTTATTAAGGGGGAATGTTTATGAACAATACTGAGTCTACGGGAGTTGAGACACTGAGAATAGAATTGATAGGAGATTTTTTTTATAATCTCAGTAATCAGCTTTCCCATGATCAGTTAGGATTAAAGCTTAGATAGAGGCTTTGATCGCACTAAAAAGGGGGAAATTGTTAGGAATATTGTTAGATCCCTTTGCTGTAAACCACTTCATAATCATAGTTGATATGTTTTGGTGCATCAAAGCTCTAGCAACTCAGTATCAAGTCAATTGTAAAATGTCCTGTATAGGAATTTATACTCGAGTTGTAATAGAATAAGGAAGAGAAAATAGTCTAGTTTGCTGAAGGAGTCAGCAAACTCGGTAAATTGCTGAAGATTGCTAAATAGAAAAGAAAAGCTACAAATGCGAAGGAACGCGACAAAGATGCTGAAGAAGGAACTCCAGCAAACTACGGAGACGTCCGACGCACACCAGCAGCCAGCAAACTATAATCAGCAATCAAGAGAGAAGATACAAAGTCGAGATTCAGACGGATTACAAATTACAAAGAAACCCGACCAATCAAGAGGATGGAACAATCATCATGAAAAATAAGGGTTCAGACCTACAAAGGATCCGTTCTGACAAGCGACGGCTACAGATAGATGCTACACCAATCAGAGACGAGGGGACTTGAAGAGTCTCTGTCCACTGCAGAAAAAGGAAGAACGCAGATAGGCGAGCATTCCCTTTGAGTCTAACGGATAAGATTCAATCAGTCATTTGAATCTTCATCTATAAATAGGTGTTATCCTTATTAGATTCAAAGGTTCGCGATCCTACATACTATAGATACAAAAGAGATTAAACATATTCTCTACATTACGTGAACTCATTCGAGCTAAGTTCTTTATTGAAGCTTTTCGTAAGCTCTTATAACAGGAGCTCGAGACCTGTGAAGTTTATCTTCCAAAGGTTATCTTGGGATTCCTTCTATTTCTAGAAAGAATCTAGCAGTCACTATTGTGGTGCAAGAGTGATTCGTACGGGCAACGCTAACACAAGGATAGGTTCCAGGAAGAACTATAAAACTCCCAGCAGTCGACGTCTAAGGAGAAGGGAGGTTTGTCCTCACTCTAAGGAGCGACACCGGTTGAAGATTGGAGATCGAGGTGCTTGAAGGTGCGCGCTAACCAGACGGAGGAGCTGCTCAACGTTAGAGATTAGGCCTGACCTTGTACTCATTCTTCTAGTGAATTTTCAGTCAAAGGACTGAAGAGAGGACATAGAACAATTGTTCGAACCACTATAAAAACCCTTGTGTCATTATCGCTTTATTTCGTTATTGCTTGTGCTTAGATATATTTGAAACTCAACATATCAAGTGTTGAAGTATAAACTGCAATCGAACTAAAGAATATACGAGCTAAAACACTTTGGATAAATACTTGCTAAGTCGAGACCTTAGTAAGATACGTGCAAGATAAATTTAATACTTCTGCTGCATATAAAACACTCTGATCGGGGACCAACATTACTGATCCTTACATTCTTCATCGGAATCCACATATTCAGGATCCAGATCATTGTTATTTTAAATGTGAGTCATTTTTTGAATAAATGTGTTTTTGTTCGAATTCTTGTTTAATGGATTGTTAATTGTTTATTTATTTTCTACATTGTGTGAACTCAGTCGATATGGAGCATCGTACGCTGTTGACATTATCATTGTTACATGTAGTCAATATCATTTTATCAAAATTATCGGTTTAATCTTAATTGAATTTTAATAGACCTTTAAGATCATTGTTATCTTTATTAAATATCATCGTACGTTGTCGACATTATCATTGTTACTTGTATTCAATATCATTTTATCAAAATTTGTCGGTTAAATCTTAATTGATTTTTAATACACCTCTAAGATCATTGTAATCTTTATTTTCAATATTATTGTACGAATAATTAAAGTTGTTTATGCATTTAACGATAATAGATTAGTGGAAGTTGAAACCACACCCCAAAAATATGCAACTTGATCTTATATTTTTTTTCCAATTTATAAGATAATAATGGAAAAAATCGTGGGGATTTGTTTTGGTAACTGAATTCGAAAAATCAGCATGTAAATTTAATTTCATTTCATTTTTTCTGTTTAGGACTAATTTGCCCATTTAATAATAGAAGAAGCTATCGACAATGTTAAATGGCAACATAAAATCAGGGACGTCTATTTCGAAATCAAGGGCTGGATTTTGGTCTCTGTTCATTCATGAACACATGTTCAGCCTTAAATGCATCCCTATATATATATATATATATATATATAGAGGAGGGATCATGTAAAAAAAAATTCCCATGTGAGAAAAAAAGAATGAATCATATCCATCAGATCTAAAAAAATCAATGGTTGATATTAAATCAAGCAACAACTAAAACACAATGAAGCAACCAAATAATCAAGCAATAGCTAAAGCACAATCAAGCAATATTGCAATCACGCAACAACCTGAATACAATCAAGCAATGTCGTGAATGCAATCAAGCATCTTTCTCATTTTCTCACGTTAAGAGTTTTCTTCCGCTCCCTATATATATATATATATAATGTATAACTTTTGAAATGAGCAATTATTTTAAAATGATCTTATCATAATAATCACAATAATAATTTAAGTGATGGAGTTCTTTTATTACATGAGGCAATGAAGGTTACTAATTTCATCACCCAATTAATCTTTGAGTTATAATATATTTGTTCCATTCCATTTGGACCATTTTTTTTTCTCTTTGATGCAAAATTATTTCATTAATATTTCTTCTTTGACTGCTAATTAAATGCATTGCCAATTATAGTATTTCATCATCATATTTTAAAAGTAATTACAATTACTCCAATTAAGTTAATCACCATTCTTTTTCTTTGCTATGTTCAACGGACAATTATTATATAACCATTTTTCTTTTCTTGACTCAATTAATTCATCACCATTTCTTCTCTTCATTCATGTTCATTCTCTTGTATTTCATTAATATTTTTGGTCGAAAATATTTCAACATCAATTTATTGCTTTTTATGCAATTAATAATCTTTTCTTCATTACCATTTTGTGATAAAACAAATAATAATAACATTCCTATTGTTTAGTGTTTAGGAGTTTTTAGTAGTATGTCCAAATAAATACCCACTCCTTAAATTACATAACCTTATAAAATAACTTCCTAAAATGATTTAATTCATTAAGGCTATATATATGTTTTTTTTTTTTGATTGATTATCGAACTCAGACAGCAAGATTTTTCAGAAACTTATACAACTCGAAGGCTAATCAAACAATGGTATGGGTGCATGTTTAGTAGTGTATTTAGTCCATTTGTTTTAATATGTATACTAACTACATTCATAACATGATGCAGAAATTTTTGGTGTATGTTTTGCTTCTATGTGTGACATTTTTAGAATCGAACACCGTTAAAGGTGGATCAATAAATCCAAATACAACATTTGATGTGGTTGAATTTGGAGCTGTGGGAGATGGAACGACCAATGATGCTAAAGTAATAATATCTATCGACATATATTTTATTATTTTAATATACTACTTATTTCACTTTTTCAATTTCTTAATTGATTTTTAAATATTAATAGGCGTTTGAGTCAGCATGGATAGCAGCATGCAATGGAAGCGCAAATGCTAATGTTAATGTTACTGTACCAAGTGGAAAAACATTTTTGGTATCTCCTATCATGTTCCAAGGCCCATGCAAATCCACCACTTTAACTTTTGAGGTTTTCTTTTATTCTATCTTCTCTTAATATTAATTTTATGTTATATATATAGTCATTACAGGATTATCGATTGAAGATACAAAAATGAATTCTTGACCTAAATTGATCATTCTTGGGATCTTCCAAATCTTTAATTGAGAATTCATCATTCAATATCCTGAATGGATAAATTAGTTTTTAGGCCCTAGATTGATTATAATCCTTAATTTTATCGCAATATGAAAAATCTGAAATTTGCAGATTTTGGGAACTATTATTGCACAACCAAAAAAAGATTGGGAAAATGTGGTTGTTGGAGAGTGGCTAGTTTTTCAAAATCTTAAAGGACTTTCTGTGGTAGGAAATGAACAAGGAGTGATTAATGGCCGAGGAGATACTTGGTGGGGTGATGAAGTAAGTTAACACTATTCTTGAATGTATATCAAGAAACTCATGAACCAATTCTTTTTATAATGTGAGTTACTAATATTTTTTCGTCTCTTTCAGGCCAGAGGAAACAATTCATCACCTACTGTAAGTTTAACAATATTAAAAAAAACTTTCAACTCCTCTCATTACATGATTAACAAGTGCAAAATCTTGACGAGAGAAATTGCAGGCACTTAAATTCTCAAATTGCCAACAACTCCAAATTAATGGATTGAAACACAAGGACAGCCCAAGAAACCACATTTCCATAACTCGATGCAATAATGCAACTATCTCAGATCTTCAAATAATAGCTCCCGAAACAAGTCCTAATACAGATGGCATAGACATTAGTTCTTCAACAAATCTCCTAATTCAAGATTGCGTTATGCAAACAGGTATATATATATATATATATATATATATATATGGAGCGGATGGTGCTAATAAGTTTTTTGTGTTAACATGTTAATCCATACTTGATTATTTTATATAGTATGCTCAACAGTTAGTATAATAAATGTTAGATCTTGTGATTTAGTAAATTATGCTTGTTTAGTTATTATATTATATACTTTTTAGAACTGCGAAATTGCCCGTATTAATATACATAACTAAAAATTAAAGAAACTAAACCATTCATCCATCAAAATCAAAAGTTTAATTGATTCATATTTAACATATTATGATCTCAATATTGTCTGAAATAGGGGATGATTGCATCGCCATCAATGGAGGCACATCAAATTTAAATGTTTCTAGGGTCACATGTGGCCCTGGACATGGAATAAGGTATGATATACCATTATCCCCAAAAAGTTAAGTGTTTTTTTTTTCAATTTAATTTATTTTCTTGGTTGATTTTTGCAGTGTTGGGAGTTTGGGAAAAAATGGGAGTCACGAAGAAGTGGAAGGTATTCATGTAGATAACTGCACTTTTATCAAGACTCAAAATGGAGTGAGGATCAAAACATGGCAGGTCATACATCATTTGTTGATAAATGAAAATATAAATCAAGAATAAGTGAATTTCAAAATCTTATTCATATTATTTTTCCATATCTGCAGGGAGGGTCAGGGTTTGCCAAAAACATCATCTTCTCCAACATAACCTTGGTCGCAGCTGATCATCCAATCGTTATAGACCAGAATTACTGTCCTCGCCAGAAATGTGATGACAATGTAATAAACAGTTAATTTTATTTTCATTTCATTCATAAAATAAATGAGAATTAATAATAGATGTACTAATACAAATATATTTTTGTAGGAAAAAATTGCTGTGGAAGTTAGTGATGTGAAGTATATTGGAATCAATGGAACATCTATCCGCGGCAATGGTACAATCAACTTCAGCTGTAGCAAGGCAGTTCCATGCACCGGAATAGTTATTGACGACGTCGAGATAATAAGCGTTGATCCTGAGAAAAAAACATCTGCAGTTTGCATGAACGCTCATGGGACATCTAGTCGTGTAAATCCTCCTGTGGATTGTCTTCAACCTTGAGTTCATTTGTAATGAAGATATATACAAGTATAATAAGGATGAGATTTTGTAACATTTTCACAAAAGGTGAGATAATTGAAAAGTTGTCATTTTTATTTTCTACAACCTTATTTTGAATTTAACCAAGTTTCCAACCAAATATAAATTTTGCAAGTAAATAATATATTTCATAAAATAAAATAAAAACTTACTTTACAATTTGTTGTAATAATTATATATTTTCAATATATTAATTTTAAAAGTTGAGTTTGTTGGAATATTATCCTCCTATAAATCATCTCCACTCACCCATTTTCTTTAAATTTCACACCTTGAGAGGTCTAACAACTTATATTTATTTTATTTAATAAATTTGACGCGAATAAGTTTATTATTATTATAATTATATTATATATGGGAAAACTATTAGTTATACCATAATATATTAGTCAATTATAAAAAATATCAATATTTCTTATTATATCCTAATATTTTATTATGTCAATTAAAAACACCCGACGCTATGAAAAATGTCCATATATTTCTGATGTCACTGAATTATTCTCTAATGATTAATTCGGTCAATTACAAATATCCTACATTGCTCACAATGTTAAAATTTTGTTGAATAATACATTAATTTAATTTATATGCCACATGTAGAGAAAAAAAATACTATGTATGATGCAATGGATGCCTCGGCAAAATTTAATAACATTAGCTATAAAGTACTACCTCCGTCCCGCTACAATTGTCGCTTTCATTTTGGCACATTATTTTCGGAGCTAATGTTTTGTATCTAATTGTAATTAATAATAAAATTGGCAATCATAATTAACTTATTTAAGATTTAAATAAAGTTAATTACGATTGTCAATTTTATTATTAACCACAATTAACTACTAAACATTAGCTCCAAAATTAATGTGTCGAAATAAAAAGCAACAATTATAACGAGACGGAGGAAGTATAATTTTAATTGATAGAATCAAACATTAGAATATTTTTTACAATACTGGTACTTTTAATTGATATAATGAAATATTAATATATAAGGAGAAATATTAAGGTGTTTTTCACAATTAATTGTTTTTCCTATTAAATATTGAATAGATATATATTGATACCAGCCTGCCAATTTTGCGATGTTTTAAGAACCACCATGCAACTAACTCATCCCAGCATAGTATGAGTGTTCAGTAAAAAAAGGGCGTGCAATATACATACTACAATTGAAAGAATTAAATGTTTTAGCCAAAAAAATAAAATTACAAATGAAGGGTGCAGAGAATAAGCTTACAACACAAGAAAAATGGGAGTTAGCATATCGAACAAAAGTTGCGAGGCCTCGGGTGGTCTTCAAAACCCCTCAAAAACTGAGATATGGAGAGGTGTTCAGAAGCATAAGTCATAAACGATGCCAACACAATGCCTGCTGCTACCATCACTCCTAACCTGTTCAACCAAAGCACTGCATTGCATTACGAATATACGACGAAAAAAGCAGAACACCACACCACCTTTCAATCAGCGTGCTAATGCTCTGATTGAGAGGCGTTCTGAAGCATAGGTCATAAACGATGCCAACACAATGCCTGCTGCTACCATCAAACCCAACCTGTTCAAGGTATGCATGTAGTATTACGACGCCGCACAAGCTAATTGCATCATAAATCTTCCTAGTTCAGCCATCTCTCTCTCTTACAAATAACCTTAATATTAGAGTGATTAATTCAGACCCTCAAGTTTCTTCAGTTTTGAAGAAGCTCCAACAGACACCCTAACACGAACAAGTCAAGTCCATAAACAAACTGTAAATGGGATTCTAGATCTGAACAACTTTACATGTTATATTTTAAACAAGATTTAATCAATCCAAAACTTGTAATGACCGGACAGCCAAAAACTGAATCAGTTTGTAGTTATTTCTTCTTATTCTCCAATCTAAGTAGCAATCATCAGCCTAATAAATAAACACTTTTATCATGTATAGTATATAATGTTATTCATATGAGGCCTTCATTACCATTATTAATGTCAATGCTTTCTTTAACAATATCTGTAGTGATATTTGCATCAACATTAACAATAAGTTGCTACAGTAGTGTACACCAACAGAATTGACAAATCAATACGTGGTTTTCCAAAAATTTAATATAAAACTAAGGCCCAAAACACATTTGCTGACATAGATAGCATAGCTCAGTTTTCAGCATATCAATGTTTCTATGCAGAATAGTAAAAAAATGTCCTAAACTGATACAATGAAATCAGAAGAAGCAGGGGAGAAAAATAAAATGAAATACCTCAAAAATAGAGCTGTTATTCCAAAGAGACAAGGTAACAGAGGAATTGCCAGGGCAAGAGATGCCATCCCTAAACCATAATAACAAGTAGCATCGCATGAGGACGATTGCCGCACATGACCTAATAAGAAGTCAAACATCAACCCAGTTTTAATCATTGAAGAAGCAAAATGCAAACAAGGTCAACTTTGCAATTTTCCCGACATAATATATACCTTTTCCAGAATCATAATCTGGAGATTCAGGATGAGAAAGGAAAGACGATGATGATTGATGGGCCACATACTTTCCCCATTGACTGATTATATATAGATAGCCTCCAAAAAGTAAGAAGAATATTGTGAATGTCCATTCATACACGAGGAACAAACCAGTCCACGGCATAACTTGGCGAGGCACAATCGAAAATGCAAGGGCAACAGAAACTAGGGCAGCTGTAAAGCAAGCAACCACTGACATTGCAACCAGAAATGTAGGAATTTTGTTCACAGATGCATTGGAAAGCTGTGTCTCCATACAAATAGAAAGTAAACGTATCAGATCATTGTCAAAAGTTAAATGGTTAAATGTTCAGATTAAAAGCATAGGATATGATTAGATCTATAGTGAAACACAGAATACATGGGATACTCCTCTTGTATTTTTTATCTCCTCTTTTTCTTTCTTTTTTTTTTTTTTTTTGAATAGCTTGTATGCATGAGAACAAAGGTCTAGATGGAGTATAAAGGCTAAATATGATCCGTATACATTTTGTTGTTATTAATTAATAAGTAAAAAATAGCACTTGCTCAATAACCTACTGAACCCACATTGGAGAACATTCTGAATTTTCTATAGAAATTCTCAACTCCAGATTTATTTCTAGGAGAAATAAGAACGCCAATTCACAGTAACGGTTTGCTTATGCAGTAGGTATTCTTTTTGTTTTTAAATAGGATACAAATATGAAAACAACACATCCTCTGAATTCAACATTTAAATCCTATAATCCGATGAAAGACTATTATTCATCAATAATCACTACAAATGGTGAGCACAGCATACCTGTTGGTTAGAGCTGCTGGAGGAAGTAACAGAAGAGTAGCCAAGTACACCTCCGGATCTTAACTTATAGTACAGGTGTCTGATATGATCAAACAGAGATCGCGTCTGTAGAAATATGTCATAGTTATGATGCCAGCTATAATAGAAGTAAGTTAATACATATACAGGAAATAACAATTGCACAGATGCTAACCTGTAAGGATGAGCGATAATAGCAGAAAACAAAGAAAATAAATGGAAGCAAAATAAGAAATTTGACTAGAAGATCATCGTTTGGGTTTTGACCCCCTCCAGTGCCTGGAAGAGTTTCTTTAAGATTTATACGGGCATTCTGCAGAACCAACAAAAGACATCTGGTTAGTGGTCACTGGAAGAAAAACAGAAATAACATATTGTCAAC